>JBBPUP010000046.1:23922-35263 GCA_038094735.1 Exsudoporus floridanus
CCAAGCAATGAAAGTTCTTGCAGACAAGCTCATCGGTCGTGATCCAGAGGATCTTTTCAAGAGTATGGGGAAAACCTGGGACTGGTTGTCTTCTGATTCGCAGCTGCGGTGGTAGGTGTTCACTGTCGAATCCGCTACTGCGATGCAGAGCTGAGGGCTAATGTATTTTCCAAACAGGATCGGCCCCGAGAAGGGTGTGATCCATATCGCAGCAGGCGCTGTGAACAACGCGCTGTGGGATATGTTCGCCCGTGCTCGAGCGAAACCTCTCTGGAAGCTGGTGGTAGATATGACACCGGTAAGACCTGCCGTCCGTCTTACAAGAAAACTCATCAAGTCTGTTGTCCCCAGGAGGAGTTGGTAGATGCAACCGCATTCCGCTACATCACGGACGCCATCACACGCGACGAGGCCATTGCTCTGCTCACGGCCAAAGAGGCGGGGAAGAAGGACCGGGAAACTACTGTTAAAGAGCTTGGGCAAGTAACTCTCCCCCCTCCTCCCTATAGTACGTGACGACTTCCCAGATACCCCGCCTATGTCACCTCGGCTGGCTGGCTCGGTACGATGACTGATCTTCGTAAATTGAAGCTCGACTGATCCTTTAGAAAACGTATAGGCTATTCGGACGAGAAGGTCGCGCGACTCACAGAAGAGGCCGTCGCTGCTGGCTTTAACCACTTCAAGATGAAAGTCGGAGCAGATGTCGAATCTGATCTCCGCCGTGGATTGATCATCCGCTCTATCATCGACAACCCGCGGTACCTCCCTGCCGGCTCCAAAGGCCGTGATCCGAACAGCCCTGCGCTTCAAGGGAAGAACGCCGGTCCAACGGGCGCCGTGCTCATGGTGGATGCCAACCAAGTATGGGACGTCCCCCAGGCAATCGAGTATGTGAAGAAACTCGAGCCCATCAAGCCTTGGTAAATACGCTTGCTGCCCCTTGCGAGAGTCTCGAATGTACTCATGTCCACCGCAGGTTCATCGAAGAACCAACTGCACCAGACGACATCCTTGGCCACGCTGCAATTCGCAAGGCATTGAAGCCTCATGGCATCGGCGTTGCCACCGGCGAGCATGCCCACAATCGCATGGTCTTCAAGCAGCTCTTGCAGGCCGAAGCCATTGATGTATGCCAAATCGATTCCTGCCGTTTGGCAGGTGTCAGCGAAGTCCTGAGCGTACTTCTCATGGCTGCCAAGTATGCACACGGCCTATGAACGTGTACAAGCTATGCACTGACGCACGCATCAGATTCGGCGTGCCCGTGTGCCCACATGCGGGTGGCGTTGGTCTGTGCGAGTACGTCATCCATTTGAGGTATGGTTCTTTATACCTCTCCATCGTCGTCGAGACTCTATCCCGTTTGCCAGCTTGATCGATTACATTGCCGTCTCTGGAACGATGGAACGTAATGTCCTCGAGTTTGTGGACCATCTCCATGAGCACTTCCGTTTCCCTTGCTCGATTAACGCCAAGGGCCGTTACAACGTACCTTTGAACCCGGCCGAAGGTTACAGGTACGACTGTTCTTCTCTGGTGTGGCGTTGGATTAAAGTATGAACACCCTTTTGCAGTATCGAGATGTACAAACAGAGCATTGCGGAGTACGAGTGGCCGAATGGTTCCTATTGGGTCAAGGCTGCGCAAACCTTAGGATGAAGGACACGGTAGGAACGGATTTCTTGATGCTGAATTCTGTATTATTACATCGTTGTCGGGTCAACGGTTCAAAATCGGGGACTACAATGCATCATACTAACGGATTTACTGAGATGGGATAAGGACTATATCGAGTCCACGGTCCCACGCAAGCCTTCGTACTTTCACCAGCACCACGAGAATTGTTGCTCGTCGCGTCAATGAGGGATCGTAGATTACGAACATTGTCGAGCAAGGGTAGGTAGAATAGTGAAGAACAACAAATGATTCGTTCATGGATACGTTCGACATGTACTGACTCGTATAGATATAAGAGCTACGGGGACGCGGAAGAGGTGTTACTACACAGGAGAAGCAAGAAGAGAGCGCTACACGTAGATGTATCATCGCTATTTGACCAATCGAGTCAAATACGAGCGCTAGATAGTTTGGTAACTCCCTGGAATAGCATGTGAATGAACATCTGATAATGACAAGGTGAAGGGTGGTTGAGAAACGTACATATCCGCGCCTGCCAATCCCCGCTTCCTGTGGCCAAAATGTTGCCCGCGGGGCTGAGGTCTATTGATATAACTGGACAACGCCTCAATTCTGCGGGACAAGAATCGATTCTTGATTACTCACCAGAATTCTTATGTCCTTGGAGCATACACTGCACAGTTGCTGTGTGGGAGTCCCAGAACTGTACACCACGATCCTTGGACCCTGAAACAACCCACTGCCCATCGTGTGATACGGCAACGGATAACACATAGTCCTATCGAACGCCATGTGAATCCACAGCCGACCGTCGACTGTTTAACGCACCGTATGACCCATGAAATTCATGGTGCACTGACTGGCTTTCTCCAAATCTTTCTTGCCGTTTGCAGTGGCATCCTTTCGCTTGGCACCATTCACCAAGCCACTCACGTCCCAATACTTTAGCGTTTTGTCCAAACTACCGCTCACCAAACCCTTCCCATCAGGGGTGAAAGCTACACTGTACACACTGTCCCTGTGTCCTCGCAGCCGTTCGATCAACATGCCGGTGGCGACATCCCAAATTCGGACGACCGTATCGAGACTGCCTGCAGCGACAAGCTGTCCATTGGGAGATATGGCAACTGAAGTCACGCCTGCATCGTTATTCAACGAATCAGGATCGTTTATCGTGAGGACTTTCGATGAGCCATCAAGCATATCCCAGATTCGAGCTGTTTTGTCGCCGGATCCCGAGACGATAAGGCGTCCATCCAATGAAAAGTCGAGGGAGTAGATTTCTTGTTGATGACCATCGAAGACGTTGCGAATGCGCTTCTTGGCAATATCCCAAATCTGTGAATCGAATTCAAAAAATTGACCCTCCGACAAGGGCCACTACCTACACGTATTTGCTTATCTTCCGCGCCAGTGGCTAGATATTTCCCATCGGGACTGAAGCATACACTGCGGATATACAGATCTCCAGCTTTCCCGGCGGCCTCGTCAGCAAGAACACTAAAGGGTATGAGAATTGACTGCTCTAGTATCGGACAGAGGAGAGATTATTGCGTACCACGTCTTCGCGCCAGTTTTGGTATCGTAGATCTGTGCCGTACGATTGCACCCGGTTGCAAGGAATTTTCCGTCTGCGGAGAATCGCACACAGCACACTACACTGTAATGTAGATGTCAGCTATAGCTCTATAATGTGGTACATCGTTTTACCTCTCGTGCATCAGCGTGTGTACCAATGCCACGTCAAGTACCCGCTTTACTTTTGGGTTGAAAACTGCAAACCAATCACTACCCTCCTTCTTCAGTTCCGGCGGGACGCTGTGCGGGTCAAGGTCGTCCGGAAACTGACCTCCGTTCGAGGTATTGCTCACCGGGGCCAGTGAGCTCGAAGTTGGGGGTGGGTCGGTAGGACCAGATGGTGGTGGATTTCCAGGGCCCGGAGGATATGGTGCATGTGCTGATGGGGGCGGAGGAAGTCCGGGGCCCTGGAAGGTCGGAGGACCCGCTGGAGCGGGGAGCTTTGGGGTTGGACCAGGAACAAGAGAGGGGCTATAATGATCTGTTGCAGACACAGGAGAAAAGGGAGTGCGATATCCATGAGGGGGCGAGGAACGTGTGGAGCTGGGAGGAAAATGTTTACCTGGGCGGTCACCCTTCATACGCTCGGTCTTGATGCGCTTCGGCTCACGAACTTCAACAGGGCGGTCGCGATCGCGTTGCTCACGATCACGATCACGAATTTCCCGGTCACGCTCACGATCAGCACGGTCGCGGTCTTTTTCCCGTTCGCGATCGCGGTCTCGGTCTCGGTCGCGACCGTAGTAAGGATCGTTGTAGGACCCGGGACCTGTGGCGGAGAGCACTCCGGGCACGGATGCTGGGGGTGCGGGAGGACCGGATGGACCAACTGAAGCGGGACCAACAGCTGGGTGGGGTGGCGGATTTGCGGGGATACCTTGGCGAGCGGCATGAAGTTCCGCGCGCAGCCGCGAAAGTTCTTCTTCGTATTGTAGTCGTATTTTTCCGTGCTGAGATTCGAGTTCATAAAGGGACTGGCGGATGATATTTAACTCGTTGATCTGGGATGTCACTGGGAAGCGTGATGAGATGTTCAAGGGAAAAGGGGGGAGAAACACACACCTTTGGACTCGAATTCGTCTCTTTGATTCCTCAGAAGACCCAAATCGGACGAGAGACCGTCGAATTCCTGGCGAATGGTATCAAAGGCCTCGTTCAGCCTGTTGTGTGTGTGCTGGTTTGGCCCCTGAGCGGGGGGACCTGTTGGCTGGAGGCTTCTATGCTGATTGAACGGGGAGATGTCAGATGAATCGGGGGAGAGGGCAGAGATGGGGGGAGGAAATGACGGTTCAGACGGGCCAGAAATTTTGCGCCCGTGGGCGCGGGAGGCCGGAGTAGGTGGCAAGGTGGCGAAGAGTGAGGAGGAGGGAGAAGGGGAGAAAATGGAGCGGAGGAGGACGAGAAGTGGAAAAGAAAGGACTTACGTTGTAAATTGTGGAGGACATGGAGGAAGTTGGGAACGTTCGGGGTGGGTGTTGATCATCGCCCTTTATAACAAACGCTGAGTGTTGGACCCTGCCTCGCATTCTTTTCCCACGTTTGGCGTTCCCGGCGGCATGTCCATTTCGGGCGCAGTCGCAGAGGCACAGTCACGTGCGCGATGTACATATCGGGAGTTAATTTGCTTAAATTTGTCAGGTGATTCAACCCAGCGAAGATGATTATCTCCACAGGGGCTGGGTTATTCGCCGTGTCCAAACCCCCCGATACCCGTCACGTGTTGTCTGCCCTCCCTCAGCCCTAGGGATCGGTCTTGTTTAAACCTCCGGGAATTTGCCGGGCAGTTACGTGGGTAATCTGTTTTTTTTTTTTTTCCGTACTCGCCTGACCCACCTGCAAGTAGTCTTAACGCCGATGGCCCAAACCGCGCCATGGTGACCGTTTGCCACGAGTACACGTGTGGGTCTCGTCTGAGACGACAACCTTAAATCGAGCCACGATGCGTCATGTCGCATCCGGATTCCGCCACTCGGTTTCACCAAATCCATCCAGGAGGCTAGTCCTGTCCAATGTCAAATTTACAGAATCATCCCCGTATTTAACCTTCCATCCTCTCTCTCTTTTCCCTCTTCCTCATTCCGCCCTCAGCCGAACACACGAGGCTCCAATAACCGAGTAAGCCGAACCTGGTTCGCCTCCATGCCGTATCCTGACATATCCAGCTTCTGTCTCTCCATGTCGTGCACTTTAGACCCTTTGACAGCCCCCTCCTACTCTGTCAAGGAAGGGAACGGATGGCTGGCCGTCTTCAACCCTGACGCACGCCGTCAGATGGACGTACAACTCCGTTCGGCTTATGCCCACAATGGGTACGTGTTTTCCGTATCACGAGATCTATCCCCTTCAACCTCGTCAACCAGAGCTGTTTGCTGCGTCAAGTTCTCTTCCGATGGATCCTTGCTCGCAGTTGGCACCGACAATGCAATTATCCTATACAATACCGAGCAGCAGACAAAGTTAACGTGAGCACCCATGCCATAGCTCCCTTTCCCGTAATAACCTCCCACAGCTTCTCACTTGGCGGTGAACAAGGGGGGAAGGCCAATCACGCCCGCAGCGTTATTATAAGTCCTGATCACAAACTGCTTGTGGCGGGGTCTGAGGATAAGTATATTCGGGTACGTGAACCGTCGGTCCATCCTACTCGTGGTCCACCTGACAGGACCCCGCTAGGTCTGGAATCTTGAAACAGGCGAATTCCTTCGTACGTTGAGCGGACACACCGGCGAGGTTTACGCATTGGCGTTCGCATCCGATTCTCAATTCTTATTCTCCGCATCGGGTGATCGTACTGTCCGAGTCTGGGATGCCACACAGTTCTCGGCCGACTTGGCGCAAGTGCCCGACCCCACTTGCCGTATTCTTCACCCCACGAGCCCAGAAGAGAAATCCTCAAAAAAAGTCGTCTTTACCTCTGTCACGGTCGACACAACAGGGTCCTTCCTTGCCGCTGGGTCACTCGATGGCATAGTTAGAGTTTGGAACATATCCTCGGACGCGAGTAATGATCAGCCGATCGGTATACTCCGCGGGCACTCAGACGGTGTCTATGGTGTCCAGTTCCTACCAAGTAACATGGGAACCTCGACCATGTCTCTTGTGAGTGCAAGCTTGGACCGAACTTTGAAGTGCTGGGAGCTCTTGCCAGATGAGAAACAATTCGAATGCAAGAAGACATTGAGTGGACACGAGGCATGTGTCTTGTACATTCTCCGGAAATATCGTGGGCTCAAAGCGACACTCACAGGATGCCGTCCTGTCAGTGTCGGTGCTGCAGGTAGGACGAGAGCAACGCCTCGCGTCATCGTCCCGAGATGGGACTGTCCGACTCTGGGACCTGAGGAGTGGGATCCCGTATTTCATGATCCAGGGACACACGAACACTGGTGCGCAGTTCTTACCGTGATCCACGCCTCTTCTTCACACACATTGTGTGCTCTCCAAAGTCACTTCTGTCGACCTCAGCAGCAATGGAATGGTTCTTGCTTCCGGAAGCGGTGACCATCAAGTGCGGATCTGTGAGTTTCGTCCGAGTCAAAGTCTATCAGCTGCTCAAGTGTATCTGGCTTCTATGCAGGGAAGTACATGCTTCAGTGATGTCAACGGAATTCCCATTCGCCCTATCACATCGTATGAATCTGCGACCACACATTCGGATCGCGAGGGACGGAGAATTTGATGGATAAACTTTAGGCCGCGAGTGACTCTGATACGGATCTTAGCTAGAATAAACCCTCGGGCATAGATTCCTTTGGCTCTTGATCGATTGATCCACCAGCTGCACTCTCACTGGTACAGTATTTCAATGTGGTTTTTCCTGTGTTCATCAATGTATTAAGTGTGCTTATCTAATCAACTACGCTTACTTCGATAGGGCGTGGTCGCGCGCCGTTCTAATCATCCAGCATGGTCCTCGTCCTTATTATCGGCGACCTTCACATCCCTCACCGTGCACACGATCTTCCTGCTAAATTCCGCAAACTCCTGGTTCCAGGAAAGATTCAACAAATACTATGCACAGGCAACGTCTGTGACCGAGAGACCTACGAATACCTACGCACCGTGGCGTCCGACGTGTGCGCCGTGAGAGGAGACTACGATGAGGTACGCCCGTTTTCTAGCCCCGTTCGCTTCTCCGTTGCAAGGCACGCACGACGCGCATGCTCACCCGAGGTCCTCATTTGCAGAACACCAGCTTTCCGCCCTCGGCGACGGTGGTCCATGCACCGATCCGCATCGGTATCGTGCACGGCCATCAATGCGTTCCAACCGGCGATCTCGATGCGCTGAGTGCCATCGCACGTCAGATGGACGTCGATGTGCTCGTGTCGGGCCATACACATACGTGAGTCACTCCCCTCTTACCCTGATCCCGATCCCTCGCGCGTGCTCCCGGGGCCACCAACGCCTCAGAACTTTCATCCCCGTTTTCATCATATTATGAACACTCTGAGCCTCCCCGCTAGGTTCCAAGCCATCGAATATGGCGGTCGGTTCTTCGTGAACCCCGGTTCGGCGACAGGCGCGTGGACGGGATTGCACAACAGGTAAATGTTGCTCGTAGGGGTTATGTTTACGGACGAGGCGTTCTGACGATGTTCTCAGTGATCCAACGCCCTCTTTTGCACTGATGGACATCCAAGGTGCCGTCGTCGTCACTTACGTTTACCAACTGGTGGAAGGCGAGGTACGCGTGGAGAAGATCGAGTATCGCAAAGAAGTCGAGGCGGTCAAACCCGTCGCACCACCGCCACTCGCTCAGTCCAACTCGGCGTATCCAGGTGCCGGTGGTGGGTTTGTGCCGTCGGGCCCTGGGAGCCCACAAGCAACCCAGGGTGTCTGGTAGTTACTGTGGTATGCACGCAACGTGCAGATCGTGATCATGATTGGGGCGAGTTTTTCGCTATGGGGTCGCTAATTTTGCCATGGTGCTTTGAGTCTCTGCGGCGATGTTTCATTATGTAGCTAGAGTGCATGCATACATCAAATCAACCAAAGTGCGATGTTCCGGGTGGGGTTCCTTTCGGCCGGGATACATGAGGCAACCGTGGCCAGTGTGTGTGACGACGGCCGCGTACAATCCGCCAAGTAGCAAAACCAGTATTCGAACAACCCCAAAAACAAATGTCCCTGGCAGGAATTGAACCTGCGGCGCCACGGTACTGTGAGATCCACAACGTGGCGATTTAACCACTAATCGACAGGGACTTGTTATGAGCTGCGGAATGGAAAACTAACTGTCTCTGAACCGCCCCTGACTGTGCTCCCACACGCGCTCTCAACTCTGGGCCGAGTGTCTTGAACAGGGACAGTCAGGGACAGTCCGGTCCATGGATGCTCACGTTCATGTTGAGATCATTCATCTCATTCCTCGGATGGATTCGGGTGGACACGATACCGCAGGCCTGGACCGCACTTGACTTACAACACACCGCCAACAGCTCTAACCCCATCCCGACACTTCTGTGTCGAATGTGGCGACCCCACTTCTAGACCTTGCGCCCAACGATCCAGAATACTCGACGGTGAGGTAAGCTGTACGTCCCACGAGCGTTGAGCGGGCAATCGACACCCATTCCAGTTATATCATCCAGACGCATAGCGTCTACGAGCGCCCGCATGTCTGTTTTTTTGATGTGGGCGCGCTATCACACGGTGGATCTCCCATGGCTATATCGACCTTTTGATGGTCACACGCGTACCCGCTACGCGGATGGCCAATCTCCAATGGTTCATCTGCAGCCGGGTCTCTTTGTCGAACATGGCCAAAAGGAGGCAAGCTGTCTGTACGTTCTTTCCTGTCTATTTCGAGAACGACACAGGGGATCTATCTATGGTGTCTTTACCGAACTTAAGCTTACCATGGGGTGGGATCGCGTCCGGGGTGAGCACAGGGTCTCTGTGAGTGCCCCGTATCCGTGTCACGAGCTAGTCTGTACCACCATCAATGACACATACCGTTGCTGCATAGTATGGTCTGCATGGTAACGTTCTCAAACTGTCCTCCGAGTGCCAACAACTGCCTCCAACGACACCCTGATCCTGTTGCCAACGTTGTTGATCAGGATGCTCGCACAGGTCCATGATCCTTCGACGGGAGATCCGGTCGGTTCTTAGGTGGAATGTGACCCTACACACCCGGGCCGTGGATACGACTCGTTCTTCGAGTGCTTGAACAAGTACCCTTGTCTCACATTGACAAGCACTGTCCCGACTGTTGTCGCATACAGCGATGCTCCAAAGCTACTGGGAGGACGGCATCGCCTCTGGCACCTCCGAGTCTGCTGGTGTTGACCTGGTCAGTACCCATGTAAGAGTCTCCCTTCCGCGTTTTGTCCAATCATCTCTGTTTCGGAATAGAATAGTCCACTGAAGGGCCTCTCTGTTTTATCCTCAAATAGTGCATCCTATGTAGTACACTGTAGATGCACTCCTAGTCATTGCTCTTCAGCTCAGCTACTGCTGAAATCTCAAGTCGTCATTTGTAGACCAGCACCTATGAAAGAGCCACCAATGAGCACACGGTGTACACCCATCTGATGATAGTGACAGAACAATCCCAACCAGGTGTGCCACCACTCACCTGACAAACCCTTCAAGGAATCACTTCCACCTCAAGCTCCGAGAGCTGACAGAGATTTCCACCCGAGACCACCATCAATACCACACACAGTCCATCGTAACTCGTAGCGACCCAACTAGATACTTCGGAGGCAGCCCAACTAAGCGTCTCCTCTCGCCTCTGCTTCTAGAATCTCGCGCTCTAATCGTGCGCGTTCGGCCTCTCGCAGTCGTAGAAGCGTCAGGGATTCAAAATCCAAGGTGTTGGTAGGCTTTACTGGTTCTGGCGGGGGTGATGTAGGGAACGTACTGGGCTGTCCAAACAAACATCGTGAGCATGGACGAACATTTACAAGTAATGAGGCAACTTACGAATGTAGAAAACTTGGCTCCCTGTGATTCGTCGGTTCGGCCCTCGTTCCAGTCGTTTCTTCCTGGCACACCGCCGAGACGTGTTGCCGACGGTATGCTCCCTTTGAGTTTTCCGCCGAGCTCACCCCTGTCACGTAACCACCCCAATATTGGCGGCTCCGAGCCACCGGCCCACGACACCTCCATACCTTGCTCTTTAAGCGTAAGACCACTGGAAACCACCGCAAACGCAGCGCTTAATTGAGAGAATGGGACCACTGCATTGACGACCTTGTCCCCTTCACTTTGCGCTGCCTCGTCCACGCCTTTTTCTTGCCCCTCTTTCTTCTTACTAGCCTTCTTCGGCTTTATCGACAACACGACAGCGCCCTCGTCGATTTCCCCGAAGCGTTTCAGATGAGAAGCCAGTGCAGAGGCGGTACTGAGTGGCGGGAACGCCGAAAGCATAAACTTGACGCGAATGGTAGTGTCGTAGGGACCCAGTGGTGGAGGAGCATTCTCGTCTGGAACGTCTTCCTCTGCTTCCTCGACCTTGGTTCTCGCCAGCTCCTCTAGCCGTCTCTCTCTCTCCTCCCTCATCCGTTTACCTGCCTCCTTGATACGATCATTCTCTCCCTCTCTTGCAGCCTTCTGTTTCTCTTGTTCTAAACGCGATTTCTTGAACGCGCGTTCACGTTCTTCGAGCTCCGTCACCAAGACTTTCCTCTTGTTATCAAACGCGGCAAATCGCGCCTTCTTTGCGGCGGCAAGACGAAGCTGTGCATCCAATGCCAGACGTCGCAACGGGTCGAGTAACAACGTCGACGCCACCGTGAGCGCATGAAACTTTTGGGCTGCATGCCATACATCAGACGATTTCTCTCTGCGCCACACGTCCACTCACCCGCATGAGGGTCGTTTCTGTTCTGCAAACACCTCATGTGAGACACGGGACGAAGAACGAACGACGGAGCAAAAGGGGACGCACGCGATCGGGGTGGACTTTGAGCGAGCGGGTGCGGTAGGCGGTGCGAATTTCGGCGTCGGTGGCTTCTTGTGAGAGCTCTAGCAGTTCGTAGGGGTTCTCTTCAGGTGCTGTAGGCGCTGCGGGGGCCATCTTTTGGTGTGATCGGCCTTGGACGGATGTGTGACATGAGTTTGAGGGCGCACTTGGCTTATGCAATACGAGTCAGTTGCCTAATTTATCGGC
>JBBPUP010000046.1:47738-60399 GCA_038094735.1 Exsudoporus floridanus
GAGGCAAAAGGGTTTATAGAAAGGTCGGGCAAAGAAGAAAGAGTGGCAGTGAGACCGTCGGATGCGCTGGCCATCGTTCAAGATGGCCGCTGGTCAGAATTTTGCGGATGCCGCAACAGCTGGTCGACTCTATTGAACAACCAACCATCCTTGCCTTTTTCGGAAACTCTTTCTCATCACCCACCGATCATCATGAACGTCGGCGTCGACGTCGGAGGGACCAACACGTACGTCGCACTCCTACCATACAGTCCTCGCCGACCTCGTCTTCATCAGCGACGCCGTCCTACTCAACGTACCAGACCGGCAAGTCCTCGCGTCCGCCAAACACCCTACCACTCCAGATGTCACCCAGGGCATCCAGCATGCGATCCAATCTGTCCTCAACCATGTCCCACACGTCGCCGATATCAAGGCCATTTCTATCGGCACAACCGTATGTCACTAGGCTGCACCTTTGTGCGCGACTCAGTTCCCTCCAGCACTTTGTGAACGCGCTTGTCGAGAGAAATCGCACCCGACTGGATCGGGTGGCTGTCATCCGTCTCTGTGGTCCATTCACCCATGGCACCCCTCCGTTCGTTGGCTTTCCTCCCGACCTGAAAAATAGTACGTCGCCCATCACGGTCCCATCTGACGACCATCGACATCCTGTGACCGTCAGTTTTGAGAGGCCCCTGCTTCCTCCTCTCGGGCGGGCTACAGATTGATGGGAGCGAAATTGCGAGCGTCAACGCCGCAGAGATTGAGTCTGCCTGCGACAAGATCGACACAGAGGCACGTCCGTTTTGTGTACCAACTTGCCGTAATTGGATCCAAATGAACGTAAAACACACTCCAAAAGGACATCCATGCAGTCGCGATCATCTCGGTTTTTGCCCCCATCGATTTCACCATCAAACAGGAAGAACACGTCGCTTCCATCGTGCGAGCAAAACTACCACACCTCAACATCGTGTGTTCCAAGGATGTGGCTCACATTGGCCTCCTGGAACGCGAGAATGCTACCATTCTCAACGCCTCGCTTCTCAGGTACGCCAAGAAGACTGTAACAGGCTTCCAGAAAGCAGCACGTGCATTACACCTAAGATGCCCTGTGTTCATCACGAGTAACGATGGCACCTTACTCAACTGTGCGCAGGCCGCTAAATTACCCATCCGGACCTTGTAAGTCCTCATTAATGCACTCCATGCACAGAGTTTCAACGCTTCACATTGATCACTGATCGAAATTCCGATCACGATGATTCCATAGCTCTTCTGGCCCAACCAATTCGATGAGGGGTGCTGCGTTTTTGGCATCGCTCCAGTCTGACGTCTCCAAAGAATCCGCGCTGGTTGTCGATATAGGGGGCACGACGGTTCGTCCTTGTTCCCTTCTTTTTTTTCTGGACTCTTTAACGGGTGCAATCCACAGACGGATATTGGAATGCTTCTGTTCGTGTTATCCTAACCGAATCCAACATCACTGACACCCTGGTTTGAAGGCCCAGCAGCTTCCCTCGGCAAGCCGCAGCCCAGCACGAACTCTGTGGAGTTTTGTTGAACTTCTCTATGCCTCATGTTACCAGGTAACCTAACACGTTTCCCTCTCGGAGACTTGCTCACCACAAATTTCCGTTTTAGCATCGGTCTCGGAGGTGGCTCAATCGTCCGCCAGGATTCTCACTCCAAACGGGTAACTATCGGTCCTGACTCAGTGGCCCACAGAATTACTTCCGAAGCCCGTGTTTTCAACGGTGCAACGCTTACCGCTACGGACATTGCCGTCGCTGCTGGACGGGTGTCCATTGGAGATGTTTCCCGTGTAGCGGGCTTTGACCAATCCATGATCGATGGAGCCCAGAAGGCAATCAAGAGCATGTTGCAGAATACCCTGGACGCAATGAAGACGTCAGCGACAGACATCCCCGTCTATCTCGTCGGCGGAGGATCCATTTTAGCACCCGACGAACTTGTTGGAGTTAGTCGGGTGCATAGGTTCCCACATTACGACGTCGCGAACGCAGTCGGTGCTGCTATCGCTCAGGTGTGGATGACGTCTCAGTCAGCACTCGGGCAATAGCTCACTGACAGGCAGGTATCCGGTACGATCGACTCATTTGAAGACATTTCGTCCACGTCCGTGTCCGAAGTGAAGAAAGCCATCGAAGCCAAGGCAATCGCACGCGCAGTGGCTTCTGGTGCCGCCCCGGATCGTGTTTCCATTGTAGAAAACGAGGTAATACCCATCGCATATACCACTGGAAGATGCCGCTTCTACGTCAAGGCCGCTGGTGACTGGAGTGGAAAAGCGGTCCCGGACGAGATAGATGATGCTGATTCTACCTCCGGCCCAGCTAATGAGGATACCATCCTACTCTCCTCGACTGCACCGGATGCTATACCCGAAGAGACTTCTTCGTTGGACTCGGCTTATGATATCCTTTCGTACAAACCCAGAGTGCAAGAAAATCAATGGTTCCTATCTGAAATAGACCTCGAGTGGATAGCAGACGGTTGCTATGTTCTTGGCTGCGGCGGAGGTGGCTCGCCGTTGCACATCTTCCTGGAGCTTAGAGAGATGGTGCGGGCGGGAGAGGTCATCCGCGTCATCGATTTAGGTTCTCTCACCCCAGATGCAGTCGTAGGCTGGGGTGGTGCAATGGGTAGTCCAGAGGTATCTTCTGAGAGATTACTTGGAAACGAGTACGCGTGTCCGCCTCTTTAGGAACCTCTCATCAACCGTTTCGCAGGTACAACGAAGCGAGTGCTGAACTTTGGGCGTTTCTGGGGGTTAAGTCACGTAGCATAGCACCAATCGTGGCTGGTTCTTATCGAGGTTCACAGATAGCAAAACCTGACGCTCTTTGTGGGATGGAAATCGGAGGAGGAAATGGGATGATCAGCGTAAATCTCTCGTCACCTCAGTTTCTTGGACTGACATCGACATCTCGTCCAGATGATCACAGCCGCCACAAAGAATTATGACATCCCGATCGTCGATGGAGATTTCATGGTATGTAACAATGATCCTCCCTGCAGACCTCGGTCACAGGTCTCTCGTTCTTTCAGGGTCGCGCATATCCAACCGTAGGCGATCGCTTCATCTGGGAGTGATGCGCAGACGAAGCTAAACCCAATGATTATGCAGTGGCATCAGACGACTACCAACGTATACGACGAAACGGGTCGTGGGCTGAACCTTCTTCCTAGCGCTATGTCGAGCGGGGATGGTAACGTCATGGTAGGTTTTCTTTCCCTGAAAACTGGGGCATGCGACCCTGATCACGTTACAAAGATCATGACCAAGGCAAAGAAGGACATTGATGTCGATGCATCGCTACGAGCGGCCTGTGTCGAAATGGGGTGAGTTGCCGTACAGCCTCGCCGCTCACTCCCATCTTAGGAAACATTAGAACATACGTGGGGATGGCCAGTCGGCCACTACGGGCCAAGGACCTTGGCGTTTGCATGATCGTGAATACCATATCGTTGAGTTGGCGTATTGGAAGAGCTATTTCTCTCGCGCGAAAACAGTCAAACATTGACCAAATAGGCCAAGTCATCGTCGATGCCGTTGGGGGTGCCGAGACAGCACGGATGTTGTTCAGTGGGAAAATCGTCGATGTTCGTAGAAGGTGTGTCATAACTTAACCCCCCGAAAATGCAACCAATCTCATGATTTCCAAGGTTGTATAAAGGACATACCATAGGGGAGGTAGTTATCACGGCGCTGTCCGCGGACGAAGATACGAAGAATGATTCAAACAAACCTGAGGCAATGTTCAACGGAACTTTAACCATACCCTTCAAGAACGAGAACCTATATGCAGAACACACAGCCCGAGATGGTCAAAAAATGGTACCGAACCGCTGAATTCTCTCACTGCGAACATACTCTGATATAGTGGCGTCCAGGTGCTAGCCACCGTACCCGATCTCATTGCTGTGCTCGACGCCCAGGGCGGCTCAGCGCTCGGCACTCCGCAGTATAAATACGGATTGAGGGTTTTGGTCCTCGGGATAACGGCTGCGCCCCAGTGGACGGACACCCAAAGAGGGCTCGAACTTGGGGGACCGAGTGCATTCGGGTCAGTCAACTCTTCGCGCCGCACTCTGATACATGCTGATCGGACCATGCAGCTTCCCTGACATCCGGTACACGCCACTTGGGGTGTACTGTAAGCCGCGATCGGTTATCGAGGAGTATGCCGATAGGAAGTAGCACTCATTGCCCTTTGACGAGGTCCATCACAAATTTGAGGGTACTTGCATGCACAGAGGACGTGTGGCACATCATATGCGTCTCAATTCGAGAACACCCTCTGCCCGAGTTCTTGGTCGTTTAGGGCTCCGTCACTTTCCCCCTTTCCTCCTACCAATTTTCGTTGCTTTTTGCTATCATGTTCTATTTTTCGTTCATTGAACGCCGCCAAGTGAAATATCTTGCAGCACGAGGTTCAAGTTGGTCGTGTGCTTCGGCTTTTTCCACACCGGATTTCTCGGGTCATGTCGCCACATGTTCCGTCGAGCGTTCAAGAATAGCGACTTTTTGACGTGTCTGCGTGCGCAATCGTCCTCCAGCGAACACTCTCTCGTGTGTGTTGCCATGTCGTAAGCCTTGTGGTGGGAAGGGCACGCTCCAGTGATATTATAATGGATGCCAGCCGCCGATCAGCGTTCAGCGGACTTGACCCCAGTTGGTGGCACGTCATTGGACAAGCTGAATCAACAAGAAAACGGGTCTTGTCACCAAATAGGAGAGAGATCTCCCATCCGTCGTACTTATTCTTGCCTGTGATCCATCCTGTCATTTCACTAAGATGTTCCGACGGAAGAGACAAAAATTGAAAGAACCCCTCTCTCCTCGGAGGCATTTCCGTCCGTGAAATAACGACACGTGGAACCCTGTACCATGAATGAGCAAAGATCACCCGGCGAAGACATCACGAAGCTGCATCTGGTTCATCGAACGGCGAGACCGCTCGTTCGCGACGAAACAAAAAAAAAAAAAAAAAAAATCCCGTAATTGGGGTGGGTGGCGGGCATCTTTTGCCTTTGACGAAGTCTAATACTACTTTTACTCTCGGACGTGTCCTTGGTGAGCGGAAATTGCCATGGACCTGGACCTGATCGTAGGAACCACGCGCGTTACGTCTGCCCAAGTGCGATATGAATTACTTGCCAAAGGTCGTAAAGTCGTGCCAATTAACTTTGTCATATTATACAGCGCGGTTGATATTTTAGTCTACCTGGTTGTTCGTGGCTGGATGCTGTCCAAAGCGGAAAAAAAAAAAAATCAAAAACAAAACAAAGATAGCATTCCGCATGCGAGAAGGAAGGAAAAAGGGGGAGGCTGAGGAGACTATATCACCCATGCTTAGAATCCGTTGCAAGTTCGCGTGTAAGCCTAGACAGTTGAATCGAGCAAGTTCGGGCAAAAAAATGATTGCGGACCGTGCATGAGGAAAAGAACTAGTTCCGCAAATAAAGTATGCAAAAAGGCGATGCTATCAAAGCGTCAAATAAATCAGACCTTCTCAGAAGCCTGTCGCGCTGCTATCCGTCTTCGTTTCCAAGCGGGCGTGAAGTCCACGTTTCGAAGCATGACCACTGCAACGGCGTATACAACACCGAAACAAATGGCGGGAATCGTGCCGAGGTGATAAGCTTTGACGAGCGCATCGAGGATTTGATTTTCGTATTGGGGATACTGGGCGTGATCGTCCGCTAGCCCCAAGCCCTGGTCCACAAGTGAAGCAGGGAGCTGTCCTTGGAGTGAATTTGTGAAGCTAGTCTCATATATAGCCGTGAGGAGTGCCGTCGCAAAGGTTCCGCCCAATGTTCGAAGAAATGACAAGAAACCACTGATACCGGCGATTTGATGTGGCTTGACTGACATGGGCCCAACCACTAGCGAGGGTTGGTAGAGAAGCCCAGACGCTACGCCAGTGAACACCGAGTATCCGATGGTACGTGCCGCTGGCGTGTAACGCCCCACGTCAAGCATCAAGCCACTGCCTAACGCGTATAACAGACCGCCGACAACTCCTATGAGCCGTACGCGACCAGTGAGCGATACGATGTTGGCGCCGAGAACGGACGAAGCACCGAGCGTTAGGATCAACCCGAACATTTGAATACCTGACATCACCAAGCTGGAGCCTTTGACGTCGATGAAGTAACGGGGCAGGAAGAAAACAGACCCAAAGTACCCCGCGCCGGTGAGAAAGTTGATGAGACATCCAATGGGAATATTTGGTATCTTGAACAGGTTGATATCGACAATGGGATGTTCGGCCACTTTGAGTTCGTAGTAGACAAATATAGGGATGAGACACCCCCCAATGGCGAATAGAGAAATAATAGGTGCAGACTGCCGAAAAAATTGTCAAGTGACTGACCCTTGGATTCGAGGCACTTACATTCCAGGGAAACATTTTGTTGCCCATCTCTATCGCGATACAAATCATGCTGGATATCGCGACAGCCAGGACACAACCAACATAGTCCACTTCTCGTAGTTGTGCAAAGAGACCGACACGCTGTTGTCGGTGCGGGACAGGATAGTGGAGGCTTATCGAGCCGATAGTCAGGGTCACCCCGATGAGCATCAACGTTATCCAAAATAGCCATCTCCAATCAGTGTCGACGGATATGACAGCTCCCAGGACTGGCCCTATTGCCAGTCCAATAGAGGAGGCGAGATTGAAAAATCCAAGCCATAACCCTCGTGTGTCCGCCGTTGTCAGATCCAAAATGATGATCACTCCAACAGATTGTCTCCCGGCCGCGCCGATACCCTGAAGAAGACGCGCCCCAATCAAGGAATTCATAGACTGAGACGATGCGTGTCAAACGAAACCCGCATTTGAGGACATCAAAGACGCGAAATTACCCACCGTGGCTAAACCGCACCACAAAGTCCCAGCTCCAAAAATAAGCATCGTGCCGAGCAAAACTTGGGCGCGACCAAAGACATCACTGAATTTTCCGAGCAGCGTTTGCGTGACGGTGAAGCCCAAGAGGTATGCCGTTGCGAGCCAATTTTGGTTGGCGAGGTCATTGAACTCGGCACTTATGACATGCATGGCGGTAGTGGAAGTGGTTTCGTTGAGGTAAGCAGTAAAGTTACCAAGCCACAAGCTGGTCATGATCAAGAAGAATCGTAGACGGGAGACAACGACCGCGGGTTGTTCACTTTGGTGAGCGGCATCTGCCTGGGTGTTCTTGAAACTGTCTCCAGAGGGTCGGGATGACGAGTTAGCGGGGCAAGAGACCGCCTTCTTGCCCTCGTTGAGCACCTCCACGCTGTTGTTCATGGTCGCGCATTGCGACAGAGTGTGAGTGGGTGAGGTACTCATGAGAGATGAGAACATGGAGCGGGGGAGGGGAACCTAATGTATAAGAATCCCGGAATGGATCATGAAAGCGTGCGCACGCGAGAACCAAGGGAGGAGCGAGTGACAGGATTTTTGGATAAGGCCAAGGGACACAACGATGGTGTCCGCACCAAGAGGGGAGGATGGCTGGGGGGACTGACAACACGAGCACACACGTTCCGATCAGATGGATACATATAAGCAAACGCATAAAAAACGTACGCAAGGATCCGCGGGGGGAGTCCTGGGATAATTCTCGATCCACTGTGCGGGGAACTAGACCACACGACTCGCCGAGTGACTCTGCTACGCTGGCGAAATTGGAAAAGGTCCGCTTCGGAAGAGAAGACGGAAACTCTTGTAGATACATGACTGCGGGAGCTGTAGAAAAAGGTAAGTCAGCGAGAGGAAGACGGAAGCCAATGTGGACGGAGGGGGCCTACGCAACCGATTAGCCTAATAGCTCGAATAACACGTTGGAACGTACGGTCCGCGGAAATCACTGCGCCGTTTGCGGACTTGGTGAGATCTAGCAAAGCGAGATGAGAGCGCACATATGGCCACTGATGGAATAGACAGTCCTCACCCACAGCGCTATCGCCTCCTCCCTGCCAATATAGCACTGGTACCCCGCTCGCTCCAACCCTCTCGTACCTCCATTCCTGCTCCAGCCCACGAAATTTTCGGTAAGGGCCAACTTGAACTTCCGCGATGGTAGTGGCTCCGCATCGAACTTGGTTGCCACCCACCGCACTCGCTTCGGCATCTCAACTTCGGTGTTACTCCCTGGTCGCGATTCCCCTTCAGGACGTCCCAGAGCCCCATCGTACCAGAGTGCCCGAACGTTGCCGTCGTGCTATCAAAACGTGCCAGCCAAGAAGTGCAGTGTGCAATGCACGCCAGTGCACCCCACACAGCAGACCAACATAGCTGGGCGACTGCTATTCTCTCTCCTGCCGCGGAGAGCCTCTTCTTGCAACTGCACATGGGACTCGGTCGTCCGTGAGAACACTGCCATATGGGACGCCGCCGAACCATCGTTACCATCTGGACGTGGTCACATTTACGACACACTTTTACTGCCTCACCTCTCTGGGCCGCCTCGGGCTATGGCACATTCTTCCACGCCCGCTCACCAGTCGTGGATTCGCCATGCCATTTTTCATTTGCCACTCGAGCGGGGCAGAGCAGCACGGTCGTGCATTATAGGCTTTCAAATCAATTCCCGGTGGCGACGATAGAGATATCAAAGCCCCAAGACGCCTTTGCATCATGCGGCCGGTGCGGTGAACGCGTGCGGCATGACAGCACTCTTGTCCGCGGCGCTTGCGCTCACCATTGAGTTTTGTGGCGGGAAGTTCCCAGTCACCATTAGCTGATTACCACTGTTCCGTTAATCCAGGCTCTCAGCTACCCCGGATGTCGCGACCCTGATCTACGTTGGACAATTATCCGTCGGGTGCGTATGGGACAACACCTGTCGGGGTCCGACTGCGCTCCCGAATTGGCAGTCACGCATGGAGTCGGCGTACACACTCCCAAACACTCCATCGATATCGGACGTGTGGGTTATATGTGGCTCTGGGTGAGACAAGCTCGTGGAAATGGTTTCGGAACCACATGAACGTAGTACCAGCGGTCCATCGTGTAATGTGTAACGGCTTCAAGATCGGGTCACTCCCTGACAGGGGTTTCCTCAAGAAAGATCCTCATACATCTTCCCCTACACGTTGTGAGCTCCAATCACACATCAATACTCAGTGCCTGAGCTGACAATGCGCTCCTCTTTTTTTGATCGCGCACATTGCCTGCGTCCGTCTTTCCCAGGAGTAAGAATGGAAGGATGGGATTGATCCCGCGAACATTCCACGGCTTCCGCCATTATCACTTTTTTTTGGCCACTCGCCATGGCAATTCGTGAGGTGGAGCATGTAAAGCCGTGTCGTGGCTGACTCGGCCCACGTTTTCGACGCCGACCGCTGGGAACGGCCGAGGTGCTCACCATTATTTATTTTTTCCCTTCAATCTAAAGATAGCGATCGTGGGTCTGCTTCGAGTTCTTTTGAGATCAGTTCCCATCCCTGAGTTTCAACGTGCACATGTACCGAGGCTTCCGACGGTTTGGAGGTTTTGATCCAATCTACGGTAACCTGGTCACAAGAACACGTCGTCATACAGGTGAGTTTGAACGATAGCTCGGGCGTTCCTGCCGGAAAATCCCATCTGATTCGAAAATTGATAATGAGCGTGAGATGATGCCAGATGGTTTGAACTTTGAGCTCTCCGACCGGCCGCTAGCGTGGTATGGAGATGAAAACTGCTTGGCTGACAACGCACCGTTACAAGGATGGTGCCGCTCCCAGATTCATAAAACCCTGTAGGGGATAGTCTCTGTCAGCGAAGGCGTCTTTGTCAGGAAATGACAGCTTTTTTTTTTCTTTCTTTTTTCTGGAAGTCGCGCACCGCGAGTTCGGGCAACTTGTATCAAGTTTGATGTTCGGGGTTTTGGCTTTTAATCATCTCACCTGAGCTCGGGAGCGAGCGTCGGCCTGGGGTGTCGATCCCGCAGGAATGCATACTGGGACACTCGCCGCCACTGGAGAGCGTTGTGGCCGTGCGGGCCCATTACGCGGGGCGCCGCTTAATGTGCGCCATACAATCACAGTCCCAGCAATGGCTTACGACCGCGTTATTGTTGACGCTTCATTGAAAAATTTCCTGGAAACACCCGAACACGCCTGCGGGGACTTTGCTCCTCGCAACGGATCCCCGCCATTAGCACACAATCCGCACTTCCGATTGGGCTAGACCCAATCCGATGGAGCTGCCTGAATACAATGCACTTTCGAAAGAATACCCACGCGCTGAGTAACAGATGATGTGAAATGCATTCTAGATGTTTCTGCAAACCATGCCACGAGTAGGTCGGTTACGACGAGAAGCGCGTATGGCGAAAGCTCGGGTCTAATAAAATGACAATCGTCCGATCTACCAAGGTGATCCTCGGAGGCTGGTGTTCGAAGAAAGCGAACCACCGTTTGTAAGCTAAAATGGTAAGATGAGACGTACAATATGATGGCAGAGCAGAAACATTGCGCACCGCAACATTGATTTGTTTGTGAACGAGGCAGAGATCTGCGGAAATCGGATCAGTTGAGGTGAAGATGAGCCGATATACTATGTAATAAGGCGACCTACAGTCGAGATACGACATCGCACCGTTATTCTGGTCTTCGACTAACATATCGCTAAACTCTATTTCCATCCCGTCCATATCCTGACGGACTACAAGCATTTTTGGAACTCGACCACGTTGCCCATAGCGGTGACCGAGGATATACTGGACCTGTTGGGACAGCCGGGTATCCAGAATAGGGAGTTCCGTCTGCATAAATAGCATTGAGAGTAATCGTTCCTTATGCCATTTCAACACTGACCAGATTGCTCGGATCCAAGGCGACTATGTTATCAACACCGAACAGGTCCAGTAGTATCCGAGGCGAGACGCTTGTGCCCACCCAGAAGATCATAAATTCCTCGTTGTCTATCAATTAATTATGAGCTGGTATCATTGCCAATCGGAGATGGCTTCTTCCAAGATACCTATGAGATAGACGCCATGACCCTCCATGAACATGTGACTGTCTCGCATAAGCGACGGCAAATGGACCTGGCCAGTGGTGGCGTCGGGAAGCGCTGCATTTTCGTCCAAGTCATGAAGAGCTAGGAGGCGGGGATAGAGGTGCTGCATCGTGTTGCGGACACCCATCGAAAGGATCTTCTGGGCATAGTAATTTCGAACGTCCGCGGAAACATTACGTCCTATATACAATTATGAACCGAAATCCACTCAACAGCCACAAAAACAAGCCTTTTAGGGGTTTGGACTTAGTTATTGCTAGAATGTAGAGTGGGAGCGCTCGGAAAGCTTCCGGTATTATCAACTGCGATCCGTCTCAGAAGCGCACAGGAACCAAAGACTTGACTCGCTTACTTGCGAATGTGCTGTAGCTGCTGCACAGTTCCGCCTGTATCCAAGTAGGATTGACGAACATTTATCTGTCAGATCCTCTCTAATTTGGGCCATTCGTCGTAAAGATAAGCTCGCCATTGCTGTGTGCAAGTAAGTTAACAAATATCATCAGGACCGGCAGTAATGACTCACCGTCTCGAGCAAGGTGGCACACCACGGCATCCATGTCGGCATAGCGGAATACATTGCCAGCCAGTGATACTACTTGCAGGGCAAGATTGCACGTTCGCACTCTTCGCTGGCCATCAATGGACGTATACAAGACCGCGCACTGCAAGTACGCATATTGGCGCTCATCTAACGTTCGAGAATGTTCGATTAGTGCGGACACGGCCTTGTCGGAATCAAGAACACCAAGTGCCAAGTCCGTGGGCGAGCGTTCCTGAAAGTTCCCATAGTATTTTGATACCCGCAGACCTTGGAAAAACGCAATGGAAGTGCGAAGTAAGTCGAAGACGCGGAACATTACCATGAGAACATCGAATGCGCATTACACAACTGAATGCGGAGGTTCGCGTCACCAGCCTCCTGAACTGGGAGGCCAGTACGATTTGGTCACGTGCAGGGTTATAGCGGGGATGGAAGAACAGTTCTCCACCAGTAATAGAAGGCACGATGCCTGTGCATACCGTCAGATTCCTTAAGCAGAAGGCGGAGACTACCATACCAATCGAGCCAAGGTCAATAGTTCTACCCATCCCCAAAAACATACTCACACCAATGCCTTCGTCGGAACATTCCTCGGCGATGTCACGCCATGACTGTACGCGAGGGATAAAGAGCGTACGTTCTTTGTCTGTGCCGTAAACATGGCTCTCATCCGTCAGGGGTTCCAAAGCACCAGGGCCAATCGTGGGCATGGTGCACTGGAACACGACAATATGACCCCCTCGACCAGCCTGTGGGAGCATGATGAGGGCATCCCCGTGACATGAAACTCTGTACTGCACACCAAAGATGCGAGTCCAGCTACAAGAGCTCCGCCGAGACACGACTCTCTAATGACAGTCTGGGTATTGCGTTCCACAAGGGAACCTAGCAGGTTCTCAACCACTGTCCTACCACGATACATCAGACAGAAGGCGAGGACATCCCAATCTTAAACACACCTTGACTCCCACGGGTCAACGAATAGTCCATCACGCAAAGGGAGGAAGATCTCTTCCAAGTCCGCCACTACGAGCTGATGTGCCTGAAGGAGATCTGCCTAGTGAACAGTTGAGCGGAATTCGGTGGATCATTCTGGCTACCCTCACAGACAGAT
>JBBPUP010000046.1:60497-71591 GCA_038094735.1 Exsudoporus floridanus
TTTGCATCCCTGTGGAAAGCAGGGCTCGAACGTTGATCCATCAGTAGCAGTCCCTCCATATAAGACGTCCAGGAGAGTACTGCAAATAGACCGAAGAAAACCAGACTCCACGGCATTAATAGAAACATCCAAGGCAAACAGATAATGGAGCGGGACAGGCTTTCGGGGTGTCGATGGTGGCGGTTCAGGGGAGAAGTAGGTGGGTGCCAATTTTGGTAGAGGAGGTGGTGCCCAATACTCGTCCGATTCGACAACAAAATCAACAGTACCCTTGTTCAATTCGGGGCGATTAGCGTGGTCCAAGCGCATGAAATTAGCATCTAGGTTGCTGAAATATTCCTGTGAAACTAAGTGGCTGTCTAGTACTTGAACAAAGGAGCAATTAAAGTTATAACGAACCTTCTGTTTCGTGGGAGCACAAATTACACTTCCATCTGCTACCACCCGCGACCCATGTACACCAGGGATTGATGTATCCCCTGCACTGGGCACATCTTGCAGGACCGCTCGGCTCGCAGTCAACGAGAGGAACTGGCTCTTCTCGAGGGTCGAGGTCTGCGAACGGTTGGACCACTACAGCGAGGGGTATATCACATTCTCGAGTGAGATGAGCTGAGTTGGGCAAGTTCCAGGTCGCGACACGTATATGCTTAGGATTGGAGTTGCCTGTATCGCGAATGCGTCAGCTATGATAACGCTAGGGTACGCTGCAGGCGTGAAGATGCAAGATGAAGAGGAAACCAAGTGCCTCGATGCTCTTAACGAACTCCCAATCCACGAAATAAGATTGACCCTCACCTTGGTCAAAGGCAACAAAGTCTGTCGTGGAAAGTGGTGGGTTGTTCCCCGGTAAAGTCATATACATCTGTTTCTCCCATGTCTCCTTGTCTGTTTCGATGGAGTCTGTTGGAGACGGAACCTGGTTGGGGTCGATACGGGCACGTAGACCTGCAACAGTAGCTAAGCACCAGAGTGATGATGAAGTGTGTCAACCTGCCTCTGTATGGCTCCCCAGCGCTGTGGGGGGGTTGTGGTATGTGCTGAAGTGGCATACGGACGCTGAGGGCCTGAGGTGAGAGCGGACCTTTAGACTGCGCGTCGTACGGACGACGTCGACCTATTTTGCCAAATCTGGTAGGTCCACTAGCCCCGAAACTAGTCTTCTCATTACCACCAGCACAACTAACTGACGGTGCAGCTCGCAACCCATGCTCCGTAACGTGGGTCTGACATATCGACTTCTAAACGTCCCCTATAAATGTGCATTCACCGTGTCTTCTTCCCACATACTCCAAATGAGACCCTGATCAGGAGGGATACCAGATCTGACCACCTCTTCATACGCGCTTTTCACGTTCTGCGCACCACAAACCCTACGAATCGTAATCCCCCAATTCCTGCAGTCCTGCATGAGCTCAGACCACGCGTGCCCTTGCAATCGCGTAATCTCTCCAACAGATAGCTGTTTCTTCCGTCTCGCGAGCCACTCTGGCATGAAGAAAGGTTCGAGGGTTGACGGGGCTCTTTGTGAAGAGAATTCATTTGTGGTCCACTCTGCTGCTGAGTCGCTCTTCGATGATGGCGACAGGTTAGTGAAGCCGAGTGCAACAGAACCAACGAGGTCCAACTTGGCATCAGAGAAATGGTTGAATATTCTGGAGTTCAAGCTCTTGTTACCCGCAAGGTCGATGTAAATCCATTTTTGCAATGGTTCGTTCATCACAGTCGCATTTTCGAATCCATCATACTCCAACACATGGTTGTAGAGGCCGAGATTCTTTGTGAACTCGAAATTTTTTCTGGACGTAAGACCAACGACCTGTCTCACAGGACTGCCACTGCTCGAAGTGGCCCCCCGCTTGCGGATGAGGTATGCTAGACAGAAGGCAGTCTTTGCTGACGCGGAGGAAACGAGAATTCGGGAGGCTCCGCCACGATACTGTGAGGTATTCAACCAGTCTTCAAACCAGAAGGAAGTCCAGAACAATGGGCGGTAAAGCATAGTGAGATCCTCTACACTGGGCGACGGATCGTACAATGGATCCGTAGAGCATCTGGTGATCTGATTGTAGGGCCTTCTGTCTAAAAACAATAAACAAAATCGGCACGAAATTGGTGTAGGGCGAGACAATACCTTTGGGTAAATGGGGGCGAGAAACAGCAAAGGCATACCGATTGACATCCGACGGTGAAACCGAGAAGACCAGGAACCGTGTCGGTGCAAAGTAACCATAAACTCGTTCGCCAAAGTGAATCGCTGGATGTGTTGAAGCGGCAACAGTTCCAAATCCCCACACTGGGGTCACACCATGTGTGCTTGGTGATACACCCGATTCTGGAGCTTCCGGCGCCGCATGGAAATCGAAATATCTATGGAAACGTACCCCCATTACGGTATGTCGCTCTGCAAAGAAAACAGACACACCGGAAATGAGGAACCTCGCCGAGCGCTTGGTAAGTAACGTTGTTAGCAGAGTATCCAAACCGGTCAACCCTGATTAGCACGTGGTTGGCGGGCAGAACAGAGGGAATGGTTGACTTGACCACGATTGCTGTGTTGGAATTCTGCCCAGAGGAGAGGCGGGGATGGCAAGTAGTTAGGTTAAGTTGAGTATCCATGCTCAATGATGGGCGTCGAGTCGAGTTGTATCGACCGGCTACACCCGAACCCGCTGAGGGCAAAGACTCTTATAATTGATGGGGCGTTGCAATTCAGTCACAGAACAAATTGGACCAAACTTGGACGATTGCTGTCTCCGGCACCAATTCGGCGTGGCAAGGACTACCTCGACGCTACAACGAGCTTATTTACCTAAAAAGAACGTATTTAAAAACGTAAGTACAGAGCTCAATCTATTGTACAGTTTGTCTGTATTTCGCACCAAGGGTACCAAGAGGATATACCGCCAAAGTGGGTGGTATGGGTCCATAGAGGAAGAAATCCGAGAAAAGTCCCCTGAACGGAACAATCACCCGAGGCCATAACCAACGGTCTGCAATCTAGACAAAGAACACGATAGGGCACAGTATGGACATCGGAAAGCGAGTGGACTCCATAACGAGGGTGATGTGCAGGTCACTTGGAGCGAGTTGAGTCGGTGGTGGGCACGCTGAATGCCTAATATGGAGGGTGTTTGAATTCGTCGTTGAAAGCCTGTGCTTCAGGATCAAATTCTTCGCTTTTATTAGCTTTCCCCCCAACATCATACTCTTCGTCCGGGCGAGTTACAAGATTGTTCATCTAACGGTTCCGATCGTATCGATCAGTAAGGACACCTACTGTCACTGGAGGACGAACCTGTATGTGAACGCCATCCCCTTTTTTCACAGAGATGTGATGGGGAGAGGCCGAATTTGGAAGTGTGCGGAATGCAACTGTCGACTGAGCAGTGGAACTATACAGCAGACACATCAAGAGAGCGAAAAGCGGGGTATTCAAATATACAGACCCAAAGTGCTCGGCTGTGTTTTGCAAAGTAAAGTTTGTCAATCTCCGGACCACTCGAGAAGCCACGATCTGATTTAGAGTCAGCCTAGATAGGATACGGATTTAGGTTGGTCTACTTACAGTAGCCGCAATTGCAGCGGGAACATTTGCAATAATGGACATGACCGCATTCAAGTTGAGGATCATGAAAATCTAGGATCCAGTCCAATAATCAGCCATGGGGGTGACACCAAACGTGATTGTACTCACTGTTGCAAGGAGGTTCGCCAAGAATCTATAGATACATGTTTGTTAGCTAGAGCCATGCGCAGCGCATGTACGGGGCTTACGCGATAAGAAAGTAGATTAACCCATCACCGAAGATAAGGTTGATGAGTTTGGACCGGCCATTAGTAGGGAACGCAAGTTTCCAGCCAGTAAGACACAAGACGGTGAAGTCGAAGATCATGGAGTATATGAAGCAAATAGCAAGGATTTGGTTGTCCGCGTACGTAATGACACAAGCGCCTTCAATCCAAGCAGCCTTGAGCAATATTCCTGGAGAGCAGAATATGTGAATGTCCGATATGCTGTCAAATTACTCACCATGTAACAGTAGCGACCAATGGCCAATAATGACTAGGGTCAGGAAGGCCACGATATATTTATTCTGTGACCACACAGCCATTCTGATAAGGGTAAGAAACGATATACAAGGATCTCAGTTGATCCACTTACGTCCTGATCGAGAGATTGACGCTCGCTAACCCAACAGCGGCCATGCCAAATAGTTGGTTGAACGTATACAGACCTTGGCAATCGATTTCCGTCCTGACATTGAGAGCAACAGCACTACGGGGAACTTTAGGATCGGCGCCACGCAGGTTGAGTGGGAAAGTAAACGCACATTCCAATGAGGGCAAATAATAGACAGTAACGACCCGCAAAATAAAAGATCTGAGGTGGGCTTGTCAGAGTGACCATTAATGACGGACAGACAGACCTACCAGTGGCCATCTGAACTTTTTCCTTCCAGAGAGGAGCTGCCAATCGAAGTCCAGCGAGGTGAAAAACTCCCATCTAGGAATACCATGAGCGAAGGGTGCGTAGATGGGAAGCATGGCTTACAGATAGATACCCAAGAGGGCGTGCATAAGATTATTGAAGGCGACTAGCAGGGATCTTGGTCAGTACTCGGGATCGCAGGAGGCATATCCTGACCCACCAGCATCGGCCGCTATCTCGGTTGGAGACTGCCAGTCGACCATTAGAGGATGTGTTGACCAGGGGGCGGATCTAGACGGCAGGAGGGAGAGGGGCAGGTGCTGGTGGGCACTGGCAGAGACCGCTCTTAAAGGGCGGGTTGGGTATTTCCGTTACATCGGCGATGGGGTTTACGTGGCCGGCACCCCTTGCCAATCATTTTACGCCGTGCCCGCTTCTGTTTGGAGTTTTGGATGGAATGGCAAAGCGATTGCCATTCACGTACTAGTTACCAAATCGCTTCTTTGATGGCAGACAGGTCCCCGACCAAATTCCTTGCTGCAGCGTGTCAGGGATCACGGTAATTGTGCCAGTCCTCGCCGTCTTTACAGATTCGAATCTCGTCGAGGTAGTGCTGAGCGTGAAGGAGGCACGCGGCACCACCACTGCCGCATCTGAGGGCGGCTGACAAAAGAAGTAATTCAAGGGCTCCGCAGCGCAGACGCGGCGGGTGACCGACGAAAAACTAGAAGGTTGCGTCAAGGTTGTGTCGCATATTTGAGTGGGTCCTGGATCAACCAATCATCGGTTTTGATAAGTAAAAACACGTTGTCCCTTCAACTTCATCTCGCCTTTTATTTGATCCACAAGGGAGGTCTGATATATTTATAGGTACTCCACGGCAGTTGAGGTCGAAACAGAGCGCCCATTTCACGATACACCCACAATCGCCGCCACCGGCCGACCTTCTGTGATCCAAGCATGGTCCAATTTCGGCGGTACTTTCATCCGGTCACATATTTGCAATTTCGACCCATGTTCACGGGTAGCGGCCAAGGGTCAAAACCAGGGGGAAAAAAAAAAGTGGATCCGGCGTAGAGGTCGAACAGGTACATCTGTGCTCGCGGACCATTGATGGGACAAAAATTGTTCTGTGGCGCGCGACCCCCGGGTTGTTACCAGATATGCACCCTGAGGCAACAACTCGGTGTCTAATTTTTGAGGTGTGCCGACCCTAGTTGTTGCCGCGAACTGAGTCGAGTCGCAGGTGTGCCGAGTTCGTTTCAACTTCGAAAATCAAGGTGGAATGAAACGAAGTTGTTCAAAGTCGGCCACATAGACCCCAGTCATTGCATGAGAGTCGAAAATTTGGCAGCTAAAGACTAGGCAAGCGGTACTTCTACATAAGATGGAGTGCTCCTGTCGAGCCACCAGTGATTAGATCTATGGTACTATGATGGGTCCTGTGGGGTCATGCCAGTCGGATCAATAATATGTAAGGGCACTGAAGGGGGTGGTAGATAGTATATTTAACTAAGAAACTCTGAGGGCACAGATCTGGAAATCTGCAGTGTAAATGTCGTTTCTGACATCTATAATGTCTCTGTTCTTATACACCGGCAATACCGTTGTTTCAGGTACCAAGGAGCCTCGGGAGGCTACTTCGAACATTCCCGGCTGGCCGACAACGGTGAATGCAGCAATGGCTGAGAACACGTTGCATGTCCACTGGTGTGGCTGACGAACGTGCTCCTTCCTGGGAGGAATTTCTACAGCTGAATAGTAGTTATACTAGTACTCGTGCTAGCTACGTACTTCTAAATGCTCTAACTACCGCCGCGGGCCGTATTTGGCAAGATAATAATAGCATGCGTCGTTTAAGTTCGCACAGCCTACACAGTTCGTTCCTGTTCCGTCTATCGAACTGCTTCGAACTGCCACATTTTCGAACCGAAGTCGAAGTTAGTTCGAAAACCTTCGACTCGACGGCAAACACTAGCCGACCCCGTCACCAGGTGCGTACCCGGAGTGCATCAACCAACGGCGGAACCTTCTGTTTTTCCGACACCTTTTTCTTGTGGGATGGCCCCGTTGTTTGGACAGGCTCGCAGTGCCCATTGGCACGGCCCAGGAGCGAGATGCAAATCCCGTCAGGCTGACTTCCACTGTTGTTGGCAAATCAAGTCTTTCGTGGCCTCCAGTCTGCATGTTTATCGCTGGAACAATCCTCCGAAGCATCGACAAGGAGTTTTTTTGACTCCTCGCGAAACTTGTATCCCACTTTCTCGCTGTCCCGTCTAATTCCTCGTAACTAGGTGTTTCTAGTTGTACTCAGGGACGCTGCGCTCAGCATGTCTACATCTCCGTCGATACGCCCCTTCCGTTTACCTGGCCTGGACTTTTCTCAGATTCCCAGGCGCGGACCAAATCAATCTCCCCTGTCGCAAGGCACGTCGTTAGAGGAAGTTCATTCAACTTATTTCGAGCACGTTTCAGGGTGTCAATCGTTGATAGCAAATCGAACCTGCATGCCTGGAAGTTACACACAATATCATACAAGGAAAGCAGTGGGATACCAAGTTCTCAGTTGAGAGACCATTCACTGATCTGGTGGTTGTGATATTTTCTGGCTAATCTGGTTGAACCTTGCAAATGTTTGGGTCAAAGTGTCAACAACCGGGCGCCCCTCTTCTTTATTTTTTTCCCTCATTCTGGTTCAATCTATATCTACTCTTCATTACCACTAGTGGCCGCACAACATCATGCTTGGACCCAGGGCTACACCAGCAACGCTGTCCGACGGAGTCGCACGACTCCTCTCCCAATTGTAAGACACGCCGACAACTTAGCTGGTAAGTACTACTGCTATACTAACGTCTAAGAGTGGCGCAACGATCCACGAGCTTTCGACACTTTCCAAAGCGTGACAATATCTGAACGGGTATTTGCCACGGAAATCGTTACGAACATAGTAAAAGGAGCTTACTCAGTAACCTGATTGCTTTACTGGGAGCTGAACCTTAGCTAGACCTTGTCCTTCGGGGAGTCGAGAGAACGAGGCAGGAGTCCTCAATTGAATGAACGTGATGGCGTGGACCAACGGAGATTATGCTGGTCGTCAGAAGGTAAGCCAGTAAAGAAGGTCAGAAGAGTGATCGCGACGCCTTCGGACTATCAAGCGTCATGTTGCATTGGCGCCGTCTAGTGATCATGCATCATGTTCGCTCTTTCAAAGAAATCGCGCTCGAGTACCATGCATTTCAAGCACTGGAAGCCGCTTCAGAAGGTTTGCGGTGTTAGATGTATGATCTTTGGTGTCAGTGCGGAGTTGGAGGTGAGTGAAATCTCAGCTGGGCTATGCTGGATACTGTATCGGAATCACTCTCGATCGAACGTAGGTTTTCAGTTTCACCTCCGTGTAACCATCTTGGTGCCGTTAAGCAACCCGCCGGGGAATTTCTGGCGCTGGAATTAATACCGCGCGTTCGGCTTCCTTGAATCGAATATCGTGTGTTATTCACCGGACGGACACAGAAGCATATCAAGGAGCGCTCATGGGGTAAACCGATGGAGAGTTTTTAATGCGGGACTCTCGATGGATTTCCTCATCCTGCTCTCCCTTCCTCACTTTAAACGCCCTTCGCGGCTTGGCCACTCGTTCACCTCTACGACTCTGTCCTGTCCAAATGACCAACTGGCAGTCGCTTGCGGAACTTTCCACGGACTTAGGTGAGTTGGCGGGTCTATCAACTTGGTACATCTATCAAGTAGGAACCGTTCTGCAGTCGCTTTCGACAGATTGATGCATGCGTTGCTGGGTCTCTATGGGTAAGCCTAGACTTCCGAGCGTCTCTGACCTCCGGTTGAGAACATCTTTGCTACCAGCTGGGAGATCATGCTCACTCTCGATTTCGACTGGGCGGTCATCTCCGGGAAAAGAAAATTTCGTTGGCCCCTCGTAAATCTAACGTGTTTAATGAAAAAGTGCAAATGATGATGGGCTACTGTAGATCTTCTACTTCGCCGGGCGATACTTGTTGTTATTCGCAATGATTGGAATGTAAGAGCGCCTGTTGCTAGTCTCGAGCACGGTTAACCCGCATCACAGATTGATTTCCCTTGACACACCAACGTTAGTCCGGCTCGCTTTGTTCATGCTGGTTGTATTCAAAGAGAAGACATAGAAAGATCAATTGCCAAGCCCTGTACGTGTTCAACCAGGTTCGTTGTCGTTCTGGCAGTGGAGTTGGGGAAACGACTAACTTCTGTCAAGCTTGCTGGTGACTCCGCACTCGGTCTGGCCAGCATCAATCTTTCAATCCGCACGCAAGTTTTCATTACCACCCACGCAATATGCTACTTATTGCGATCGCCACAGTATAGCAATTTGGTCTCAAAACCAATGGATCACTGGAGTCGTAGTCCTACTTATCCTCGGGCATTGGTCGCTTATCTTGCAAGGTATGTGAAGCATTTTCAATACTCTAACGCATGCTGATCTCGGTTGTAGGTGTGCTGCTCAAGGTGGTCTGGGTCCAAAATGTTGGCTGTACAATCATCAACAGTAACACGACCATCCTCGCTGCTACCTTCATCTATTCCATGAGTTTCGATCTTATTGTTCTTTGCCTGACTGCGTATAAGTTAGCGTGGACTCGACGTGTCTCTGGCACTCCCGGAATCCACGGTAAGCTAGTCCGCATGGTGTTCTCTGACGGATTAGTCTACTTCATCCTCGCGTACGTTCTTCGCGCGTTCACTGACTTGTTTTGCACTCATGTACGGACAGTTTCTTGGCAAACTTGGTGGCTACGATATTCATGATCATCAACCTAAATGCCGTTATGGGTGTCATATTCAATGTTCCTGCAGCCATGGCCTCGACGGTTCGTTCTCACATCATCTCAACATCAGTTGCGTCAAATTGATTCTCCTCTGCCGTAGATCGTGGCTTCGCGCGTGGTCCGTCGGCTCTATAACTTCAACCTAGCTATCCCTGAGGTCTAGTGAGCCCTCTTTTGTGCCCATTTACTAGCGATTCATGTCGACTATCCAGTCACTCTGATGAAAGGTCAGGAGGGGTGGTGTTTGGGAATCCACCCCACTCACGCACTAGGCCCGCGAGAGAGCCTACGGCCATTCACGTAGAAGTAAGTGAGTAGTCCTCGCGACATCTTGGTCGCTTCAATGTTTACACCGGCAGGTAGACACGCACCGTCAAACACATTCACTGTCCGATGTCCCCCAGTATGCCATGAAGCCTAGCAGTGACTTTCTGTCTCTCAACGAACACGAGGAACATGCCAAGCTCGCTCGTGTGCTCTGAGTCACCCGAGTCAATTTTATACGTGGTCTTCTTGTGCATCATCCTTGATGTATGCGTTCGAGAAGGATAAATATATTATGTATATCCTTGTCATGCGCTATACCTAGAGTTCTAGTCATTCTTTTGAGCCCCGTAAATTCTATTTCAATTCGTGTTCAGCAAACATTCGTTCTGGGTTGCCAAAGAAAGATGAGATAGAGGTGCCACGATTTCGTTGATAGATGGTCCATAGACCGTAAATTGTGGATGATGCGTCATGATATTATCGCAGAGCCAGGGGAGTTTGTTGGATCGAGTGACCGGGCCGTTCGCGGGAGACCCATATGTGACCGTGACATCTGTGACGTACGTGTTCCGGACGCGTCGTTGTTGAGTCGTTTCGTTCCTCCCCTAATCAGGACCGGATTTGAGACGATGCCGCTCGTTCGCATCGAGTTATCCAACTTTAAATCATATCGGTGAGTCTCCGCACTGCCCACCATTCGTACGGAGCGACATGTCTTTGCAGCGGTCACCAAGTCATCGGCCCATTCAAAACATTTACCTCCATCATTGGTCCCAATGGCGCTGGAAAATCGAATCTCATGGACGCCATCTCCTTCGTGCTCGGTGTCAAGAGCGCACAGCTTCGAAGTAGCCAGCTAAAAGACTTGGTTTATCGAGGTCGGCGCCTCGCGCGGGGTCCCACGGACGGCTCGGAGGATGTTCAAGATCAGGATGGCGCGCAAGACGACAGCGACGGAGAAGAGGGCGAAGGTGAGGGCACCGCGAAGAAGGCTTGGGTCCTCGCCGTATACGAGGACGAGAATAAGAAAGAATGGCTCTTCCAGCGCACGTGTGTCTTTTGCGCTATTCTTGCCTCGGCCTATGGGTCTCACTGTCTCTACCTCATAGCATTTCTACCACTGGTGCATCCGAGTATCGTCTCAACGATAGGGTTGTCACGTATGCTGCCTATAATGCCGCTCTCGTCTCCCATAATATCCTTGTCAAGGCAAAGAACTTCCTCGTCTTTCAGGGAGATGTAGAAGCTGTCGCCTCCCAATCTCCACGGGAACTTACCCGTCTCATCGAGCAAATCTCTGGTTCCCTCGAGCTGGCACCGGATTACGAGAAAGCAAAAGAAGCACAGGAGCGAGCTACCGAGAATGCTACGTTCAATTTCACAAAGAGGAGGGGTATTGCTGGTGAAATACGACAATATAAAGAACAAAAGGGCAAAGCGGAGCGCTTTGAGAGTCTCTGTGAAGAAAGAGTTCGTACCTTTGCGATAACGGTCGCAGCTGTCGCTTATATGCGCATTCTAGGACGATCTCATCTTGCGACGAATCCTGTACAAATTGTTCCATATCGAAGA
>JBBPUP010000047.1:59240-74130 GCA_038094735.1 Exsudoporus floridanus
GATTTTTTTTTTTTCTTTCTGGAAGACGGAGAATTGGAATAGTGTTCCTGTTTCGTGTGGGTCCTTGTCCGCACTCTCTCCTCTTTCTCCTTACTTTGGCTTGGTACAAAGCACGTACGACCCGAGCTGATCGGATTGGATGCGAAGACCGTCATGCTCTTGGACGTCGCTACCACGAATATTATGTCGTATGCTTTTGGTTTTGTCGTTTGATCAACCCATGTACCTTTTTTTTGATCCGCATTCAAGAAAATGGTGATCTGACGGAAAGAACTATAAAAGGCCCGAAGATGGAGTGACACACGGATATACGTTCAGCATGTCGGTATGCACTACCGGGCGCGGCGTTTCGAGCACACCAACACCACCAATGAGTCGTCACGTCAGCAATCATGAATGTTCGTCCAAGACGGGGGCTGACGTATCGACAGCGGAGCGCGTACACGTACCAGAGACAGCAGCTCTGGGTCAGAGAGAGAGAGAACATGCACACGTAGCGTCACACATCACACGAGCACGAACTGCTTTCGAATGATCGGTCGTTAACATTATTACAGACAAGCGACATCACCGCTGCGGTTTCGTTCGGTCGACATTGCTCATTGCCACTGTAACTTGGACTCTTGGGCTGCGCACGGCGCCTGTAAATCGACCCCACGGCGATCGGACCATGGTCGAATTCCTTCTCGTTGCATAACGCAATCGTTTTAATTTGGTGTTTAGTCCTGTCTCATCCGAGATCTCGGCGGGGTGACGGATAATCGATAATCGGTCGGCGGGGCTGACGCCGTTACATATACATACAATCCCAGTCCCTGAAGTGTGCGTACCCACGGACCGTCACTGTTGCCAGAAGTGTTTGGGGTCAGATCTGGGAGACAAGATAGATATGTACTTGTGATGGGGAGCGACGTACTCGGAGCTTCCCCTCGTATACTATTGAATGTTTATCGCCTTCCCAACGTGTTGGCGTCGACCTACTAGCATGCAAATTCGGCCCAATTGAGTCTAGGAGGAAGACGCGGAGTTACAGTGACCTGTGCAAGAAAAATTAAGATTAAAACAAAAATTCAATCAACGGGATCTCATCGAACACCAGAGAATGCGAACTTGCAGCACCTACCGCCATGGGACTCTCACGTGGAGGGACGATCCACGAACTGAGGTCGCCAATGAGTTGAACCGAGGTCGATGCCTGTTCCACGAGACATGGACAGGTGGTGTCATTCGACGGGATTATATAAACAAGTTTCGTTCGTTGTGAAGGAAAACTGGCGTTGGCAGGTACCGGTCTGACACTCGGAGCACCGTTTTTGGATTGGCGGGACGTGACGAGTGACGAGTGAGACCAAGAGCGTATCAATGTCAACTCGGCGAGATTGGAAACTATATCTTCCGGCGAGCCCTGTCTCCCGAAGCAAAACAAGCGACAATGACATGAGCGTAGGACCAGGACGATAACTTCACCGACTCTGAGTCCTGGAACCAAGTGGAAGCACAGGAGCAAACAATATGCGATGACCCCTTCCTTCGTTTCGGAGCGACCTCGGTAGAATCGTTGCTGGCGCAATCCCCTCATAGGGGTAGGGTAATAACCATGACAGCAACCGCCGACCAGCGCCACCCGTAATACGGTATATACGGTCAGGAAGACCGATCGCCGAGCGACAGAAAGTTCTTCGTCAGGTTGGTGGTCCTCCTAGTACCGTCCCTTGACGTCGTCCGCGTGGCCCTTTTGTACCACTACCGAGTTCCGCAGCTGATAGACCCATTTCGTCGGGGACATCGGAGGGAGGTGCGGGGCTACGTCGGGATCGTTTCGAAGACGGCGACAGAGCGGGTAAAGCGAGCCGTCTAGATTCGGGCCGGGCTGATACAGGCAAGAGCTCGAGTACCTCCGGGACTCCGAGAAATATGTATAACCTAAATGCGCCTGTCGATCACTGCAAAATCAATGACAAGGTGTCAAATAAACGTGAACAGGTATTGACTCATCGTGTCTGTGTGACAGGAACCAGTTGAAGAATTTTGTTTTTCACAACGAAACGCGGACCGGTATGTATGACCCGGGAGCGAGAGAGCCTCATGCGGGCCAAACGCACTGTTTTTTTTTTTTGTTGGAAAGCAGTGACTCGGCTCGTCACTCGAACATTCGATTCGTCGGGATACTCGGAATGATCATCGAAGCGTTCCGTGTAGATGGTGAACGAGCCCAGTGCAGATACCTCGTCTATCGGTACGCCTCTTCCAAAACCTATAGCTTGACTAGGAGATGGTTCACGGGATGGAGTGTAGCCTAGTATTTAGCGAGCGCAAAGGTCTTCCAAGACCCTGGCAGATGTCAGTTTGCTCACTGGTGTCAGGAACACCCCCACCAGCGAGTTGCTGCAAGGATTGCCACAAAAGCGAGATGAGTCCACACGTCGAATCCAGCCACAATGTGGACGTCTTCCAGGTTTCTAAACTTGTCCATCACGTCCAAGAAGGCTCCCAGTCGAGCCAGGGTCAGAACGACTCGAGCGACAGGAATTGAAGAGTTCCTGGGGGCGACACAGCGGCAACGACAGGAGGTTTTCAAACCCGCCAAGACGTACGGTTCTGAAAACGACTCTTCAGGCTGGGGGTTTCATCAGGTGTTCCGGTGATATATGCCTGGCGGAATCAGCGAGGCCAAGGTGCAGGGCGAGGACATTTGTGAAGCTGTTGAGGGCGATCTCGGGTAGTAAATATCCGTGCAGTTGCCGATCACCTTGTTGCAAATACGGTCTTTGAAATAGCAGGTCAAGCGCATGTTCGTGCTTTGCACACCATGCAATTAGGACACCCAGCGAGACTTCTCTTGGGGCCTCCTTCTTTGACATCTCAGCCGCCTAAAGCCTCGAAGGGAAATGAAACACGAACTGCCCGCCTTCGGGTCATCCATTCCTTGCCCTGCAAGTGTTTCGGAGCCATCAAATTCTATGGCCCAACGAGCTCGTTCTGTGGCAGAGGGGAAAGGTAAGCAGCGACACGCGTAGACGACGGTCGGAGCGTAAGTTTTATGCAGACCCGATCAGCATCAAGAGGACGCGTACCCACACCTCCAAACCATAGTAGGCTTGTACAGTATTTTTACAGCAGAGGCTGATACACATGTCGGAAAACAGGTCCTCGGCACCGTGGTCGAGGAACATACCTGCAGATGACAGTACCGGCCAAGCTAGACAGCCGCTTCGAAGCCTCCGAATCGGTCAATCAATCATACCTCCCTGTCGAACATAGCATCATGCATGCAGAGTGCATGTTCGCTCATGGCCCGTCTGAAGATGCGACCCTCGTGCAAGGTCACTGTCATCTGTCGTACTGTCTCCTGTGTTCAAGTTGTCCCAGGTGCTAGTCGTTTGATTGCATCTGCGTCCAACACGGGTCGGGTTCGTCCCGGAGCCATTTTATTCGCCGACTCGAATGGTCGGACGAAACTGTCTGCGTGTTGTGAAGTTGATCCTATGAAGTCTCGGTTGGTTCGAACGCTGTCAAGTCATGTTGCTTTTAATGCTCAAGCGTCCACACTTTTTGCCCATGGCATCTGTCTGGACTGGGACCATTCTCCAACGCAGAACACGAGTTTTTGAACAAAGCGTCTGGCTTCCAAACCTTCTATCTCGAATGTTGGCGTATTGATGTATGATGGTAGGCGCGGCTCCATGAAAGGTCTTCCCAACAGTCTTCGTCGAAAATCAACTGTGCGGTGGCTTCATGGCGGTGGATTCCTGGTCCTCAATTTAGGGCATTCAGGTGTGCTCGGTTATTGCCTTTGCTCCCAACAAGGCTCGACGAGGATTAAACGCGTCTCTACTTATTTCCGCGAGAGAGATTAGGCAAACGTGAAAGAACTCTCCTTGGACTGGGTGTGTCATGGTCATTGTGCAAGTGTTCGAGTCACTCCAAGTATTCTTCTAAATCTGTTTCCATTCAGAAAGAAAAAAGATTTAAGTGAAAACCATATTGAATCCTCGAGCCAGCATCTAACGATACAGAATCTATCAGTTAATGATACAACCAGGCAGCGCCGCATAAAAGACGCGAAATAAAGTGGGCGACATTAGAATGAACGTCGAAAAGTGTTAAGAGTGAGCCATAAAACGACGTTATCCCCAGGGGTATGGGATAAGGTCCAGATTTTCGAACAAAGAAACGAAATTTGCAGTGATAAAGGTGGATGGTCGAATCTTAGGTGCAGTAGTCGTATCCCCCTCGCAGCATGCAACCTCGCTTTATGTCTTCAGCTGCTGGTGCAGGCTCGCGCTTGATGTCCCCAGTCAGTTTTGTTATGAGTACGGAACACTGGGAGGCACTCACAGCGATGACATCGGCAGCGGTTCCGATGTTTGCTTCAGGGGCCGCGATGGGAACAGGCGAGGCGGCAGCTAAAAGCATTCGTCAGAATGGTTTGGTCGAAAGATGGCCGAGTGACGACTGACCCAACGCAACCAACGCAGCAATAACGTAGAAGAGAGTGAACTTTGCGCCGTACATGTCGATTTTGTGAAGTGTTTATTGTTCTGAGGTACGCGAGCAAGTGAGGTGTGGGCTCAGAGCGACTGAGGGTGGCGCGATGGCTAGGTGATAGTTGGCAGGATATGTCGAAGTGACGGTTAATTTATACTCATTGCAACTTTGCGCGCTGTTCAAGTACATCTCCCTTTCAACCTGCCGTGTGGGGTTAGCAGAAAAGCTAACAGCCAATTTTGGTACTTTGCTTGAGACCAAATTTGGACGTTAGCTTGTTCACCTCACCACCCTAGATTGTATCACGTTGTCATGTCGGCACCCAGTGTCCATTCACACTGGCAACTAGACTGCAACTGTAGCACTGGGCTTCACGAGGTGAGGTAGTTCAATCGCGACGTCACCAGCCCACGCTCTGTACTTGCCTGGGTCTCCGTACCTTCCACCACAGAACCCGGCATTGTCCGTGGTTCTCTTACCCCGACTGTTCATATTGACTCCTGAAACCACGACCCGTGCCCAGGATTGGCTTCTTCTGCAATGTATTGCTACCCTGGACCACGTTCACATGAGTGCGGCTCCATCAGACACTAGTTTGGCAATCCCTTTCAATGCGTGGAGTGAAATCAGCAAGATGGTGTGATTATCTGCAAAGCTCATGTAGGCGGTGTTGGGGCGCCGGTAATGACGACGTACCACGAGCTTGGTTAGGATTACACCAGCCCACAACTTGGGGGAAGGCAAGAAAAGGAAAGTCGGGCAAGTACAACGCCTGCCAAATAAAGTCGTATCCATGGCCTGTTTTAGTAGGTTGAAGGTCTTACACTACGGCTATATATTGGCACCACCGCTCCCACAACTTCAACCTACATAACGCGACCGATACCCGAACAGCCAACAGATGAGATACTGACTGGCTCTGGCGGGTCGACCATCAAACTCGGCAAATTGCACTCCGTGTGGCAGCCGCTGGGAGGGAATGAGCTCGGAATTCTCGGACAGTCGCTCCTGGATGATGCGCAAGAGCGCGAGCGATTCGATTCTCATCGCGAACTGTTCTCCTTGGTATCAAAGGATGAGCTCAGAATGCCTACACGGCGCCTTTTGATGGCCGCATTGCCTGCGATAGTCGCGTTGACATCTACTGCACACGCTATTAGTACTTGATTTGTGATGGGTTCGAGGTACCTAATGACTACAACAATACACTCCAGGCTTTTAGTTTCGGCACTCAACAGGTCGAACCACATGTTCCGTAACTTACACATCTCTTCTACAACACTACCTCATTCGTAGCAAGTCGAGCCTCCAGTCGGCGGGTCCCACCTCCGGTCTTTGCACGCGTTCGACCGGGTCTATCAGACGGTCCTTTTCCTTCTCTTGCATCCTAGTCGCCCAAGAGTCCGCGGACTGCTCCTGTTCGACGACAGACTTCTTCCAAATTTCTTCGGTCGCCTCCCGCAGCTCCGTGTCGAACGCACTGAACTCTTGCTGCAGTGCTTCACCTTCCGCGCGGTGTGCCTTGGACAACTGCAGAAGATGAGGTAGCAGCTTCTTGACTTCGCCTGCAGGTGATCAGCGTCGTGGCCTTGGGGCTCGGCATAACCCACAGTGGGACGTACCTTGGGTCACCGTCCACCTCGCGACCAGTTTCGAGATCGACTTCAAGAGATATTCTTCCTCGTCCACGGTGCCTTTCCGCCCGGACCCGACCTTGCGTTCCAATTTTCTCTTCGTCTTGGAACTATGCCTGAGTATAGAGCATTCATGGACCTCGCCCACGTCATGAAGGATGGGGCGTATTACTCACTTGGATGCCTTGGATGTGACAGACGGCGCGACCGTGTACCTTGTGAACGCCGTCGGCGCCATCGACACGTCCGTCATCACGTCCACATTGTGGAGATTTGTGTCCTCGGTACCATAAAAGGTATCTTGGTAGTTCAGCGTTATGGATTCCATCGGAATAAAAACGGTACGATTGGAAAGGCGTACCTGGTTGCTCTGCTTTCTTGATACGAAGCTCCTGGAGTCGAGTGATCTGCTTGCGAAGCTGGTCGCGCATCTCTACGAGGTCATCTGCGAGCTGGGATCGAGTCTCCAGTGCCCCTGGGACTATCACATCCTCAAAGAGCTCAGTCGTTGAGTGTAATGATACCTGTCACAGATGGGATGAACGGGGTAACAAGCAAGAGACTTGGCTCTACTCACGATCCTCCGCGCCTCTGAGAGTTCATTTCCTTGGACGAGGGCAATGACTGCTTGCCTAATATCTCCTGCGTAATCGATAAAGACTCGTGCCGCTTCGAGATAACGCTTCTTTGACGAAAGCTCCTCTGCAAATGACATGAGTTGGGGCAAGCCGAAACAGCGCCCAACAACGGACCGGAGATACGATAAGCAATCTCTTTAACCTCTTCTCCCGAGATATTTTCCGTCTTCGAGATGTCAAAAAGCTCTTGCCATTCTAATGCCCTTTCGTGTGCAATCATCGCTTTTCGGAAGTCACCTGCCTCGATAAACGCTAGTGCATCCCAATTCGATTAGTGTCGACTTGGCTTGGAAACTGACCCCGCACCTAGAGCTGCCTGTTTATAGTCCCTCCGTTCGAAAAGCCAACTGCCATACGAGGTTAGGACGGCCTCGAGGGTATATCAGTCCAATACTCTTTCGGGATATGGAAAAGGGCCGACCTGGTGTTGCTCCGTGCCTTGCCAAATCGCAAGACCTTCCTCGTATAGCTGATGACCCTCAAGATATTCAAGAGCCTCCTGGAAATAATCGGGGCCTATCAAAGTTGTGAGTGATCAGTATGTTTCGATTAATTCGCCCTGACCCGCAAGACGGAGGTTTGAGAGTGCCTTCCCATATCTTCGAAGATGATCGTCGATTTTAAAACGTTGATAATACTGAGGGAGAGCTCTCAGTTCTCGCAGGAATGGGAGATATTCTCTCGGATCCTGAAACGAGGGCAAGTCAGGTAGATCCCGTGATTTAACCTGAATGAGACGACCTTTTGTGCGTGCTGGGCTACCATTAATACTAGCGTAAAATCATACATTCCAAGGGCAATGTCGAAGAGTCTATCGGCATCCACGAGGAAAATGACATATTTCACAGCGTCCTCGACTAGCTCTGGCTGCGAATCTAAAAGACGCTCATGAGTACTGTTTAAAACCGCGCGTAGGAAAGCGTCAACCTCGTAGATGGAGTAGCATGGTGAGTGCTGCTTCATGATCCGGTGGCGATTTGACCATGTGCGCGGTCAAGATAGAGTTGACGTACTTGCTAATATCTTTGATTTCAAGTTCACGACGTACGGCGTCGCATACGTCAGTAATAGCCTTCTGCGCGAGTTGACTTCGCCTACGTGGATCAGGAACAAGGCACTAGGAGTCAAATGAAGTGAGACCAACCCAACATTAGTTAGGAATAAATTAATGTAGTCGACATCCTGGACTTGATCGACGAATTTCGATACTTCTGCCATGAACGCATCCTTGTTGTGCTGCACAATGATACTGAGATCGATCCGATGCTTCCGACATGACACGAAAGCCTCTTTCCATCGCCCTCTGCAACCAAACTATAAGAAGCGTCGCACAAAGCAAAATATTGTCTACTCACGAGTCAAGATCAGCCTTGACGACCTCCATAACCAAAGGACGAGGGTTGACCGTCTCCAAATTGCCTCTTGGCATCTGGAATACCAGGCTCATCGTACTAGGTACAACTGTCACAATTCTGGAACCTCGTTCGACACGGCGCTTCTCCCATGTGTCGTACGATAGTTGCGTGATCGAGTCCCTGTTTGCCAGGGATAGCTCCTCTTCCTCTTTTTGCAGGTTCTGTGTATGCTGTACCAACGTCGTGACAGGAACGAATTGGGCATCGTGCGCCGCAGTGGTGAAGATCACAAAACCTGATCCAATAGCGAAGGAGTTGGCGTTGCTTGCAATTAATACCGGCTTCGACCCGGGACCGACGCAATATAATTTGCCTGAATATGCATGGCCCACGAACAATCGGGTGTCATCCACGACGGAGCATTTCGCCCAGAAGCAGTGCTCGGGGAAGGCACAAAGTGGCGAAACAATATCTTGAGTGTAATCCACTGATATCAGTGTCAGAAAAATGAAGACATAATTTCCAAAGCGAATTGACCTTCAAATATGTCCCCGTTATTGTCCTGCCAAGCCGGAAGCAGGGGAGCGTAGCTCGCAATGAGTCGACCATTGGCTTCTGGCATTTTGACAATGAAACACTCCTCCTCGGGTTTGTCATCACTGGCATCAGCGATTGAGATCTCGTGAACTGCCAAATGATCGGAGCCTCTCTCTGAGCCGAGCAATGTCACCCTCACAGTACGCTTTCCATCTCTGGGTAGGTCGGACACAGACACTTGTCTCCAGACCCTTTCTCCATCGTGCATACCTGCCGTCCAAATAAGCATGGGATCCATCGCCTTCTCTTTTCCTGGTCCTATCCTCGTATTGAGTGACCAGACAGCAACGCGACCGCTCTGCCACACGGAAGCCAAAAGATCATTGGACGGAGATAATGAGATATGGACCGGTGTCTGTCCCGAGGAGGAATTGGCGGAAGGTGTAGACAGAGATGTTTTGAGCTGATAGGACGACATTGGAGGTGGGACATTTTGAGTACGGAAAGGCGTGAGCAGAACTTCATCTGTCGGATGGACTGATAAGTCAATGGAAATTTTCCCGTAGGGAGAGGGTGACAACCTCCGTCGATAACCCCAACAGTACCAGTAGCATTTGTACCCGCGCAGGTCTCCCAAGCGAATGTTTTGGATGTCAGTTGCGCTAAAAAGGATTAGATTGAACATGGACGTACAAAAACAATCATTGAATGCAAGAAAAGCTTACATGCGGTCGTCATTAGCAACCTCAGCGATGCTTCTGGATGCCATGTCACGCTCGTGAAGCGACCACCACCCACAGCTCGGAGCTCTTGCTTGAGATACCTACGATATATGTTCCAGGAAGGGGTCAACAAAGGAGAAAGCACGAGGTAACTGACAATGCTACCAATGATAGTTCCCAGTCGTCCACAGCTGCACCACGTCACCATCCAGCTTCTCGATCCACACGGCGAGGACAGCGGAATCAGGAGACCACACGAGGTCTCTGACTTTATATCCTGACCCGTCGTCCTCAAGTGGACGCCGCAGACTGAATTCGCCGTGGCGAAGGCCGTTTCTCTCGAAAAATACAACATCGCATTTGCCACTTTTTCGAGCATCCTGAGGTCCCGACCGGACCTCGTTTTGCGTAGATGCAATCAAAGCACCATTCGGTCTCCACGCAGCGCCTGCCTCGAGACCTGGTACCATTTCCGAAGTCGATTGAAGGCGACCTTCGCGGGAATACACCCTGATCACGCGTCGCGAATGAGACGATCGTGAAGAAACCGCAAAGTAGGCGCCATCTCCGCGCCAGGTGATGCGTGGCCGACCATTGTCAGCAAGATTTTCATATTCAACATTTGCTTGGTCCTTATCCGCTTTGAGATGAGCCCTGCCTATCGATCCGTGGAACTGAGTTTCCTTAGAACCCCAGCCAACATTTATAGGAGCATCTGGACCACGAAATCGTCATTAGACGTTTGGTAGGACTCGAAGCCAAACTCGCCTTCCCCAAATTCATTAGTCTCAATTGGGACCTCCGACAAAACATCGAAAGTCGATGTCATTAGAATTACGTTGGTGTCTACATTCACAAATAAATCAACCACGTGTGGGATGATATAGAAATTGACAACACACCAGTAGCCAAGCACAGCAGCGAGTCATCAGGGCTCCAAGCCACCGTTGCGATTCCCGACTCTACTGTGCCCAAGATATTAGCATCACCCTAAAACAACGGTTAGGAAGAGAGCAGCTGTGTGTCAATCACTTACAACAAAGTCTCCAGACTCGTCAAGCTCCCATACTACGATATCTCCTGGAAGCGTCACTAGCACAAGTTGACTGAACTCGGACAGCACTCTGAGACTCGCTATCCCAGCATTCGGCGAAGTGTACAAGCCACAAAAGACGAAGGAATCATTTTTGGGGGTCGGAGGAACACTGTCTGAGGTCCTCCAGATCGAAACCACGCCTTGCGATGACTCTGTTCCGGCGAAAGTAACATTCCGATCGAGGTCGAATGCGATCGCACTGAGAACGGCATCGTCGGATGTTGGGCTTGAGAATTGTATTACATCTTCAGCTCGCAGAACGGATATCTGAACAGTCGATAGTGTTAGATTTCGCATCGGAAGTGTTGCATTGAAGTTGAACAAAAGTGATCTTGACTCCAAAACAAGTTGACAAAGGTGGGCCGCCGCTCGCAACTCGTCAGACCCTAACCTTATATTAAGACTTGCCTATCGACCGTCATTCCTTCCCTGAGATGGTACCCTCGAGAACGAAACAATACTCTGCATCCGTGGCAGGTCCTTCGAAAGAACGACCACGCAAGAAGTCCAGAAATCACCCGTATTCCAATAAGTCACGGCGATCAGTGACTCAAGAGGATGCTCTGCCTGGCGTTCAGAAACTCAAAGCAGCCCTCCGGCAAACAAAACGACTTCTTGCCAAGGATAATTTGGCAGCAGATGTGCGGGTAGAGACAGAACGTCGTTTGAAAGCTCTCGAAGCTGACCTCGCTCGCGCTGAACATTCTCGAAAAGAACGCCAATACGCGACGAAATATCACAAAATCAAGTTCTTCGGTAAGTCTGTACAACTAAGTTACGAGTTATTTGGACGAGACCATCCTCTTGTATCTAGAACGCCAAAAAGTAGTTCGAAAAATAAATCAGACAAAACGTCGCATGGCGGACTCGGAAGCAAAGGAGGCGGAGAAGCTCAAATCGACACTGGCTGATTTGAGGGTGGACCTGAACTATGTTCTGGTAACTTGCAATGAAACTTGGCCGTCTCAACTACTGATGACGGGTTTTAGCACTTTCCAAGAACTAAGAAATACGTTTCGCTATTCCCGCCGGAAGTCCGTAGTTCTAGTTCTACCGCTGCACCGGTTGCCGCATCTTCAGACGACAACGAGGAGCGATCGAAAGTGCGCGAAACGATACGTCAACAAATGGAACGCGGGGAACTAAGCACTGCGCCGGAAAACGAGCTAGGGAAACTAGGACGAGAAAACAAACAATTGGTATCCGGCCGAAGAAAAGCTGACGTAGCTCCCTCGACCAAGGCTCAGACCCACACCGAGGATGTTGAAAGTGACGGTTTCTTTGGAGATGACGATGAAGAGGACTCTCAGCAGAGCGAAGCATCCGTTCCCTAGCCGTAGATGACTTCATGCTCAAAGGCCCATGTACTCGCGGGAATCATGCGAATTCCGGCGACGATTATGGTGCTTAATTTTGTTGCCTATTATGCATTATCGTCTTGCCGAGGTGTCCCTTCACCAACGATGATATCTATCTCTGTGACCAATGCATCTCGTTGAGCTCCCCACAAGTTGGGAGACACGCTCGACTTGCCGTTAGATCGTATTGTCAACAAGGTTTGGGAGTTTCACGGATATTTACCCGAGAAATCTCACTTCACAAACGCCCTTTACCTTGGCTTCGCTGATTCCATCAGACGTATGTTATCAGAACACTTGATGAAATACGCTGCCTGAAAAAGAAGTCGTTTTATCAGAATCATGTGTCTTTTCCTTGACGATGTCGACAAGCTCCATCGTTGTTGCTGCGTCGCTCCCAATTTGTTTCCTACTCTCGTCCATTCTTCGTCTCAACAGGAGCTTTCAACCCTTGTCCCTCTCCATGGTGCTGAACCTGGCTCGACCGGGCGCCTTCTTGGACGTGGTGCGTGGGCTTGGGAACCTGGAAGAAGTCCACATTGTCGCTAGATTTGACATGGAATAGACTCACCTTGCTTTTGTGACATTCCTTGCAGCGGCTCACTAGGGAACTTTCTAGCACCAATGAACAAATTGACACCTGCCAAGGTCCCGGCAGGCCTCTGTGCCCACCGAAGTTACTGTGTGGTGACAACTTGAGTCAAAGGCTAAGCTCGTCATCCTCCCCACCCAAGCGACTCGCGCTCGATAGCTTACTCTTGGCCAATACTTCACCTCGTGAACCGTCTTCTATTCAAGCCATATTCTTCCACAGGAGTGTACCGACAGAATGCATACGAGGAACCTGGGTTGGGATCGCTCGTCGTCTACATGGAATACTTTGGCGAACACTCCGAGTGTCGCGACGAACGGATGCTTTCCAAAAAAAAGAAAGCAGCACGTTTGGCTCGCATAAGGCGCTATCTTTACGCCAGTTCGCGTTTCGTTGTGAAAAAACAAAGCTTTTTAATTGGCTCCCATGGAGCTATGACACTTCTTAATCCCTGCCACACATTCGCAATAAGTGATGTGACTGTGCAGAGAGGGGGACCGGAGAGGGAACAGCGAGGGGCCCGTCGTTCTCCACCCTGGCCTGTTCAGTGAGTATTCGTTCATATTTCTTTGGCACCCCGTCGTTGATCTCGCACTGGCCGCCAGTCACGTTCCAGTTCTACACGTTTCTCGGAGACAATGTGTTACCTGTATCCGCCCAGCCTAACGGTTTGCTTTGCGTAATCTGTCGCAGTCTTTGAAACGATCCCAACGTGGCCCAACACTCCCTCAGGTGTCCAATACCGGTTCCGTCAACTGCGGAAATCGGTATTAGTCCAAAGACGCCAAGGGACAGTGTCGGGAAAACCGCTAACTTGGCGAAAGGCTTCCTGTCACTTGGCAATTAGTCTTCCCGACGTATGCATTACTGGTCGGCGGCGCTGTTATGATTGTTATGCCACCCGTGAGGAGATCTCGCCAGGGATAATTCAATAGCTACCGACGTCATCCTAAATGAAGGATGGGACCATCGCATATGGCTGCTGTCTCCCGACTTAGTTTCAAGAGTCGGGTTCGGTGAAGCAATCGTCTCGTTCCTACATTTCGCTCTTTTATTTGGGAGACGGGAAAACACAGTTTCTAACACGCCGAGTTGATCTTGATACATTTTCGGTTATCCCATGGCACATGTGAGTCGTTTCGCTGGCTTGTCTATCCAAGACGGTACTGAGCTCGAGTGTCAGACCCCGCCGAATGGTACCACCCGTCTGTCTCGAGGACATTATGGTTCAACTTACAAGCGACCTCATGCTCAGTTTGCGGTCTTCCTCGCACATGACACACTTCGAAAGTCCCACTGCGGTAAGTCGCCTTCTCTTCGCTCAGATGATCGTCGGTTTAAAGTGCTGGTATTATCGAAGAGCTCGATTTCAAGTTCACTTGGCCACCGGCGTCGCATGGCCAAGTCTAAACAGAGAGGTGCCATCACGACCATGGGGTCAATCTAAGGTAGTAAGGCCAAGAACGACTAACCTAGGTCGAGGAAGAGTCAAACCTTTCATGTTTGCTTGCCTAGACCAATTCGAGCCCTGTCGAGCCCTGTTAACTGTCAAGGTAGCAACCGAGCATATCAGAAAACCTAAGCTGATGAGCATCAAGTCATTACGTAGTCAGTGATTTCTGACAAAGGCTGCCAAGATCTCAAAAGCTCTGGGACGAACTTGAGCCTATGAGTAGGAGTCTAGTCGGACACATCAATATGGAAGCATTCGAAACAGGAGAAGAAAAAACCGGACACTATTTTTTTTCCCAAAATTTTTCGTATCCTGCGCTCGAGTTGAGACAGATACTATAGGCAAACAGCGTCGACACCCGTCAGTGGGTATCACAACTAGCGCTCATAATCAACGCGACGCGGTCACCACCCCGGAGGCAGTTTTATCCAGCCATTCAAGCCCATAGAGAAAATGACTGTAGACCAACGACCTTTTTGCTGCACGTCGTTTCGCTGCTTTACGGGAAGATACAGTTTCCGAACTTCAATGCCGAATTGACGCTGATGCATCGCTTTCGAACTGGAATTCGGCTGTCTGATGGCACACGTGAGTCGTCTCAGCTCGCCTATCTAAAGTGGTGATCGATCGAATGTCAAACCCGGGCTGTCGCCTGCCAGTTTTCCTTCGCAACGGACAACCCCATCGAATGATACCACCTGTCTGTCTCGAGGACATTCATCGACCTCGGTTCAACTCACGGCGGGTGACCTCAGCTTGTGATCTTGTGGAGAGAACTTCGTAGCAGCGAGATAGATTCCATCAAAGGACATGTTTTAGAATTCCCCATTGGATCTGGCAACAGTTATGATCTGTGGCACGCATATGATCCACCCGGTTTAGGGGCATTTGATATTTCGAACATGATCGTCGGTCTAAATCGCTGATCAATTCTTCTCTCAGTTCTCGCAGGAACGGCAGGAATTCTCTCGGATCCTGAAACGAGGATAGCTATAGTGAGCAGATCCCGGGATTTAA
>JBBPUP010000048.1:10631-30900 GCA_038094735.1 Exsudoporus floridanus
AACTGTTTTTGCCAGGGGTGCTCCAGGAATCAGTCAAAACGATGTCGTCGTCGATGGTATCCTGAGTCCAGTCTTTCTTCAAGAACTCGTCGGCGATCTCCTCTACGGGAATCCTGCGCGACTTTCCAGTCACATAACCAAAAATATCGTCGTATTCGTTGCGCTCATGCCAGTCGAGAGTTCGGTTCTCGCTGTCGCCGGAGATACCTCCAGAAAGTGTCTGGTCGATGTCGATGTGCTCAATGCCGGCTTCGTCCGTGGTATGCTTTATAGCGAGCGTGAGGGAGAACATGGCGATGGCGCGACGCTTGATCCATGACACGCCCTGTAGCCGGAGAATGTCTTCGGTACTGTCACTGAGTGCCTTGTTCTATTGTTGTGGTGAGATGAGCGAGGATGACAGGATGCAAGCGGAAAGTTGACCATGAGAAACTTGCCACCCATCGCCTTGGTATTGACATTTGGTGGTGCTGCCATGGTTCGGGAAAGAGATGGAGGGGGCTATTTTACATACACTGACCACCTTTTATATTGTCTGCTCTCACACGGCGGTGAGACGCGAGGACAACGTAGTGGAAGACGCGAAAACAAGTTGAGTTAATACAACATCTCAGCGAAGCCGGAACTGCAAGTCTCTCCGTCGTCGTCGTCATATCCAGGACCTGCAGTGTGGGCTTGAAGTTGAAGTATTGAGGTTGGTAGAATTTAAGAAACTTTGTTTGTCGTTACCAGTACAAATCGTCGATGCTTAATCACGTACGCTTGGGCTCAAATACCGTCACCACCCTCCACACTGCATCCCCTCCCCGCTCCCAGGCTTGCGGTCCTCTCGCATCATTCCCCCCAAACTCTACCATGATCCCTTGATGCGCCCACTCACACCAGATGTGGATTGACCCGCTGGATGGCCCCGCGCCCCCGCCCTTTCTGCTCGGCTCTCCCAGCCACCCAATGAGCTCCTTGCCAGTGGTGTCTTTTGCAATCGTGATCACAGCTGGGGTCGCTCCTGCCAAGTGCAACTCAATCGGTAGCCTTGGATACGGGGAAAAGGCGGGCTCTCTAGATCTGCTCGCCCCATTCACGCTGGGGACATTGTAGATGTCTACTGCCTCCAATTGCAGATCATCGTCTTTGAGCTGCTCGCGTCTCAAGCCAGTGGCAGGCTTGTACCCGTTCCGAGGAGAGAACTGGAAACTGATGCCGAGCGTCAAGTAGTTGAAGTAGACGATGTCGGAGTAAGATTTGATGTCTGGGGTAGGGGTGGTGCCGGTGGACAGCGTGCTGAGGTACTGAGCAATTACATGCGCAGAGGGTGGTTTGCCAATGAGATCGTTGATGTTCATTATGCTCGTTTACGAATAGTCTTTTCAAGCTCCGATAGGACCCCTCCTCACCGTCGCTCTCAGCGTCGAGCACCATGGTTCGCCCCCTCCCAAAACATGAGTCAGACGACGATGCAGCCGGTCTATCCTTTGTATCAACATACAACCCTCTCCGTATCGTCGTCTCCATCATCCGCAAATGTCTCGTGTACCTCTTTCCCCCCGCTACCACACTCAGGATAGCCTCCCACCTCGTACCCTTGCTCGTCTGCCTATCCCTAATCCCACTTGTCCTATTCTTCTCTCTCTTCTCTGGCTGGTACATTTGGAAAAATATTCCCGTCGCCTGGCAAGTCCCTATCTATCTCCAATACGGGTCAGACTCCTTTCCCGTTCTCCTGCGCTTGCTGACCCTAATTGCAGTGATGGTCACTCGCCTTACGCTGAATTGTCGCTGCCTCCTCTCTCTACCACTCAGCCGTTCGACATTTCCCTTCAGTTGGTCCTCCCAGCGTCTGAAGCAAACATCGCACTTGGCAATTTTATGGCCACCTTGTCACTTTCCACCCCTTCCAATAAGACCCTCGTCACGATAAGTAGACCAGTACGTCTGTGTCGTTCCCCATTCTTGTTTATCCTTCTCATCATCCTAGGCTATCGTACTCCCACCCAAACGTGCTACTTTTTCCTTCACCAATCCACGTCTCATTGATCTGGATGTCCCTTTACTGACCTCCTATGTCCCCGGGACTTCAAATATGAATGCAAGAATTGATCTTGGTCGTAGGGATGGCTGGAAAAGTTTAGGTAAGGGCGAGGGTCGCGAGTTAAGTGTTTCGAACGCTTCTCTGAGGGGTCTTGTCAGGCGCCATGGAATTCGGTAAGCTCTTATTTCTCAACCACAAAGGTTATTACTGACCCTTTTCTCCAACAGGGGTCTGGTGTCTCGCTTTCCCCTCACATTTGCGCTTGTCGCATCCACTACTTTCTTCTCTCTTTCCGTCATCGTCTTAGCCGCATGTATCCTACCTGCGGTTCAGTGGCGCGTTTCCATGGATGAAACGCCTAATGGATCCGAACCCAAGGAAGACAGGCCTTCCCGTGTCCGAAAACGACCACGCAGAAACGTCGCTGGCGAAAGTCGTATTCCAAGCACTGTTCGTTCTGACGGTACTTGCCTTCATGATCTTTGGTCACAATATCTACAGGTATACAAATCCGAGGACGTTCCCGTCGATATCCGTTCGGCCCTTGCATCAGACGACTTTCCCCTCAAGCGGCGACGCTCGCGCATATCTGATGTTCTCCTAGACTCCGAAAACTAGATTCCGTTCGTTGGCTGATCATCGTTGGACCCTGCAGGTATTAAGATACAGACTGAGAACTGCGTATTCATATATTTGATAGGCACGCGAGTCAATTTGCATTGATAATTCAGTATGACAATGTATTGTCACCGTCCGTTCGAATCTTGTTTCCACCCATTGATGCCGGCAACCGGTAAATTTAGTTTGTATCCTTGAAAACTCATGACAATAGTGACAATAGGCTGGCCAGCCATGGTGGATCAGTATTACCCCCGCGATTTAAACCCTGCTCGCACTCCGCTTCTCAGCACCATTTAGTTCAGTCATCAATGGATTCCTCACAAGCTGAGGCATTGTTTGCTGTCGCGGGCAAAGTCGTTCTTGTTACTGGCGGCTCCCGTGGGATTGGGAAGATGGTAAGCACGGCGCCTGCAACGGAATTACAACCACTCATCTTCCCAGCTCGCCTCCGCTTTCGTCAGAAACGGCGCTACCGTGAGTCTCCGAACACTCTAGTGACTGTTTGCCAATCCGGTGAACGGTGGTGTTCCGATATTTTAGGTCTACATCTCGGCGCGTTCTCCCAAGGACTGCGACGCGTCTGCGGTACAACTTTCTGCCCTCGGACCGGGCACTTGCGTGTCCATCCCCGCGGATGTCTCCAAGCTTTCAGAGGTGGAGCGTCCCGTACAAGAACTTGAAGCGAGAGAAAAGGCTCTTCATGTCCTTGTCAACAACGCTGGGACAGTATGGGCTCAACCCTTGGACGAGTATCCGGTCGATCCGTTTGCAGGATCTATCTTGGCCCAGATTCAATGTGCAATGCAGGATGAAGGCTTTTCAAAAGTCCTCATGTTAAATCTACAAAGAGTCTTTACCTTGACACAGAAACTCCTTCCCCTTCTCCGCGCCGGTGCGGCTCATGGTGGCCAAGTTGGGAATGTCTTCAATGACCCGTCCCGGATCATTAATGTATGCTCAGGACCTCTTCTCTTGAGTTTAAAACTCACTCTCATCAGATCGGCAGCATTGAAGGACTGGGTGTTCCCAATCACGATACGTACGCGTACTCTACCGCAAAAGCGGGACTTCATCACTTGAGTCGCCACCTCGCGGGACGGCTCGGACAGGAAGGGATATTAAGCAATACCATCGCCTGCGGTGTGTTGAATCTCTCTGCGATGCAGCTGCATTGACCAATTTGACCACCTCCGTCGTCAGGAGACTTCCGGAGCAAATGTACGTTGGTTGGATCGCAAATCGTGCGATCCTGGATAGCCCGAATGATCGAGCAGTGACCGCCGAAATGCTGGATACTGCGGGAGATATCTCCATGTCGCAAATTCCGACCAACCGCCTTGGCACCCCAGAGGACATCGGAGGCACTGCTTTGTTCCTCGCAAGTCGGGCAGGCGCGTATGTCAACGGCGCAACGATTACTCTCGATGGCGGCTTCCTCGTTAACATGCCATCGTGCAAACTCTGCCATCAGAATCACGAATCCAGACCCATTGTCACATTCCCCTCAACTGTCTTTATAGTACAGTTTGCTCGACTGTAAATTACACTATGTAATTAACCAGATACACTACTCTCATTCTGTATAGATGCACCCGCTTTACTGGTTTCAATTTCTTTCGTTGCCTTTGCCTCGGGTTCGTCTTCAAGGGGCGGCTTCGAGCAGTTGCTTGTGCCTGTCTCTCCCCCGAGACTCCGCACCATGTCCGCCGCCTCATCGCCTTCAAGACCAAGATCCTTGACTAGCTGTGCCAAGTCTTCGTCTGTGACTCTTACTCCCTGTAACCCGAAGCCTTCAAGCTCTGTACTGATATCAAAATCATTTCGTCTGTTCACTGGCTTCAATGGGGTGTCGGGATCTTGAGGAAAGAGCTTGGGTCTGTGGTGTTCTGGAGTCATCTGAGACACAGGGACCGCCCCTGGGACGCCAACAGGTTTTGCGACGGGTGCGGGACGGTCTTCGTCGATCTCTGCATTCCAGCTCTCCTTGAGCCGCAGAAAAATGTCTAGTTCGTCATATTCGACGGCTTCTTCACTGATGGTTGGAGATCAGCGAGGATGGACGGCATGGCAAAACAGATGATGCTAACAATGCGTCGAAGTCCTGTGGATGATGTCTCGGTCATCAATCGATGCGTGCGTCCGAGTGCAGTCTACGCACACCTGGATACCTGCCCCCGACGAGTATACCGGGTAACTGCTGCTTATCTGCACCAAATCAGAACCGAAACAGCTATCGTCATGCTCGGCATCACGAACCGAGTGGAGCCTTTCTCTTCCACAAGCGTTTGGCGTCTTCGTCTGAAGCCAAGTCGTAAGAAATGAACGGGATCTTCTTGGTCTGCAAAATGCGCAAGATGTATTCTGTGAAGATGATGCATGACTCTCGACCAAACCCTGGCAATAAAGTCGGAGACTGACCCTGACGCTTTCGTAGGAGAGGCTGGGAGGCAATTGTAGTGAGAAACACTTGGATCGGCGGTGAAGGCATGTTTAGAAATCGATCGATGCTGTATTGCTCGTGGGGACCCGTCTAGCCACACATCCAGCTGACCAGGCAACTGCGGTAGCCAACATACAACAATATCGATGACCTTGTCAGTCCTTATCGTCTGTCTGGGCAATATCTGTCGCTCCCCCATGGGGGAAGCCGTGCTCAGATATGAAGCCAGAAAGCGGGGAGTCGACATTGAAGTCGATAGCGCAGGGACTGGGGCATACCACGCTGGCGAGGATCCAGATGACAGGTATACGCCTTTCAATGTTTCAAAAGTCGACGCCGAGGCTTCTTATTAACTATTCGCCGTTGCAGGACCATTTCGACTTGCAAAAAGGTCAGACTACGGATAATTGCAGAACTCGTGTTGATTGTGATCCAGCATAACATACCCATCTGTCACTCAGCACGTCAGGTGAAGGAGGCAGATTTCAGCAAATTCCAGTATATCCTTGCCGCAGACGAATCAAACCTGCGCAACTTGATGGAAAAGAAACCAAGAGAAGGGACTGTAACTGTGCGTCTTTGGGGATCATACCTAGACAACCAGCCCATCTCAGACCCTTACTATGGGGATATGGTGAGGTTTTCGTTGCAACTTAAGGCAAGGTTTAATGTATTCGATATCGCACAGACGGGATTTGAGCGATGCTTTGAAAGGTGTACAAAGTTGTCCAACGCTTTCCTCGACGAGGTTGTCAGCAAAAACTGACAATACTCATATCCAGCGATCCTGTGACATAATATTGTAGAATACAATCATGTCCGACTTATGCTCGGCGGTACGGATAACACTACATCAGTTCAAGGTAGGCATGTTTACCGACGCACGGTTGCCTATCGCGTCTTCAGCTCTCCAAAGGCTTGTAGTGGTCTGGTGTCGGGTGTTAGCGTCTTATGAAATACCTTTCGGCTGAGAACCCGCACCTTATTTTGCGTATAGAAATTGATCCCGCTGTGTGGATGTTGGTTAGCCAAACAACAGTTACCTGCTGAGACGGAACTGACCTCTTGCCATAGAATCCGATGTCGCCCAGGGCACTTCCTTTGTTACCACTCCAAGCAAACATAGGAAGAGGGACTGGGATAGGAACATTGATACCAATCTGGCCAACGTTCACTTCTGTTTCAAATTTGCGTGCCGTTGCGCCGGATTGCGTAAAAAGAACAGCACCATTGCCGTAGGGGTTCGCATTGATGATATCAAGAGCGTCGTCCAATGTGTCCGCGGAGATGACAGTAAGTACAGGACCAAAAATCTCCTCACTTCAAGAGATGTAAGACACAACACGCTAGACGTGAAAAAAGAATACTGACCGGTAGCATTGCATAGTAGTTGTAGCTTCAATAATGGTGGGGCCAACGAAGTTGCCATTAGGGTAGCCCGGCACAGTGATTCCCCGTCCGTTGAGATGAATATGTCCGCCTTCTTCTGTTGCGGAAGATATGAGCCTTTCCACACGACTCTTAGCGGCCGGCGAGATGAGAGGACCACTGCAGTAATTGGCGCTGAAACTCGGATTGATCTAGGGTGGAAAGCGCACATACAAGTCTGCACCACTTTCGAATCCTCCGTTGACTTGAAGCTTTCGAGCACGTTCAACTAGCTCGGGAAGCCAGGACTGCGCGGCCCCAACCAGGACGACTGGAATAGGGTACTTCTAGTTCAGGTCGGTCAACTGCTCTAAGAAATACTTACCCACAGAGACGGCCATGCATCTCTGCCCAGCAGCTGGTCCACACAGTTCACTCATCTGGAGACTATGGCTAAAAATGCCTTACCGCCGAAAGCCGCCCCTATGATTGAGTTCAATGTGAGGTTCTTGTTTGCTATACAAGTTATTAGCAACAGTCCAGTGTCCAATGACATGCATTTACCGTCGGGCATCAACACTGCATGATTTTTGGCCCCCATATTCGCCTAGACAGGAAGGTTTCATATACGTCATCTAGTGAAGGAGCAGGCTTACCTGGACGCGTTTACCATTCCTAGTGCCTCTGGTCTAAAAGTCAGCCATGGTATTGACTTGACGGGGCCATTCGCTCGCCTCTCGTATATATGCCGACCGGCACGATCGCCACCAACAAAACTTATCGCCTTTATGGCGGGGTGATCACAGATAGCGTTAACGGTGGGAACTGTTCCGTGCACTACATTGACGACGCCAGCGGGAAGACCTACCACACGATATATTAGTGCGCACATAATAAATAACGCTATGGTTGTGCTACCTGAACGTTCACAGAGTTCTGCAATGATCATGGCCGCACCGGGGTCACGTTCTGAAGGTTTGAGAACAAGGGTGTTTCCTGTGACGGCGGCCATTGGGATCGTCCACAGTGGAATCATGCTGGAACAAGATGAACAGCGAAGCATTGAATGAAACGATAATACGTACGCAGGAAAGTTGAACGGAGCGATACTGTGATGCGTAGTTACGTATGCGCGGATGCCACGATGAGTAACTCGGGACTGACCTTGCACAAACGCCCAAAGGCACTTTGCGAACCTCAGTGTCCATATCTTTGCTGACTGTAGAGAATAAGACAAAATAACACTGAACGGATGTCGGTAACACCTTCTACTTTATCTCCGAGCAACGTCGAAGTAATTCCGATTGCGGTTTCGACAACCTGGAGGCCACGGAGGACGTCACCGTGTGCATCTTTGCGTGCCAGTTAGGAGTCACTGGTTGAGGGTACGAAGACGGGCGTACCTGTCAGAGTCTTTCCCTGTTCCAAGACGATACTAGCGGCGAGGGCGTCTGCATTTTGGCGGATTTGGTTTTGTAACCTAACTAGGCATGAGGTGCATGGGGAATAAGACAGACGAAAGATAACGTACTCGATGGCAAAACGCTGGCGAGACAGGACACTCTGCCTGCTCCAGGTCTTGTAGGCCTGTGAAGCCGCATCGACAGCTTGTTCAAACTCGGTGGAGGTGGTCTCGGGTACGCGAGTGAGCAGTGTTTGTGTCGACTGAAGCAGCGGAATGGGTGAGTAGAGGGGATAAGGAGGGGACGGAGACAAACCGGGTCGACGACGTCATGCCACACAGCCGCTTTGCTATCGACAAACTGCCCGCCGATGTAGTTCTTGGTGTTCCCACCAGTTGCGTGTGTACCTTTCCACTCTGCAGACAGCTTCTCGGCCCGCAAGCGGGCGGGCTGGCTCAAGGCTGAGAGGGTCGCATATGCACGACGAGAGGGGATGATGCGGGCGGACGTGACGAAGGACATGGTGGTGGGGAAGAGATGCACCCCGAGAGCCGATCCGAGGTACGGAGTGCGATCACGTGGGATAGTATGATCGCGAGGATTGCAGGTATGCAGGAGGCGACGATGAACCAGGCTGCGAGTGCCAACGGTGCCCCCGCTGATCACTTTCCAGTCCACAACCATGCACTCCACATCCACCAACAGCCTCAGAACCGCGACAGCTGGCCCCAGATGCTCCCCCAGAACCAGCCCCAGCAGTTTCATCCCGCTCCCTGGCAGCAGTCGCAGCCAGTGCAGCTCCCATCTGCTCCCCCCCAGATGCAGGCCCAGAGCTATCCGAACCCTCCCCAGTATTACCAAAACCACAACTCCCACTCGCTTGATTTCTCCCCCATCTTCCCCCAGCAGATCATGCAGGATTTTTTGCGTCTGAGCACCCCTGTTGGTTCATCCCCAAGCGACGACACCATCCTCGCTCAGGCCCTTCATGAAAGCAGACAGACCGGTAAGACCTACAGACAGGCTCTTGAGGGTCTTCATGGGGTACGTCGCGTCTCTTGCTACCCTTTGCCTCCGCTTATATGCCTCGAGGTCAATAACCATGCTGCAAATCTTTGGAAAGACTACTACCTCGACCACCATGACCGCTTCGATATCCTTGTATCCCGTTTAGCCGAGCAGCCAAAAACTATCAAGAAGCCACTCGTGCCGAACGCGTCACCGCCTCACGTCAAGGAGAAGGATACATCCCACCAAGTCGCGCGAAAGCGACATCTCTCTCCTCCCTCCCTCCCACCACCACTACCTCCACGCCAGTCTCCTAAAAGGAAGGCCCATTCTTCTGGCCCTACACAAGCTTCACGGCGAAAACCTGCTACTCCCCAGCCCGTCACCACTGGAACCTCGGCACTGGCTCGTCCCCCTAAACGCCCGCGAGCCACATTCAATAGCCTCTCTGCACCTTTACCTTCCAACGATGTCCCAAACCTAATGCCACCTCAAGTTCATATCCCCATCCCGGAACCCCCCTCACGTTCCCCAACGCCTCCTGCAGTAGTGCAGGTTGGTACCAACGGAAATAAATATACCAAAGAAGACCGCGAATACTTTATCAAGTTTCTCGTGTGGCGTTTAAAACAAGATCCTTCGCTGACCAAGAAGGAACTGTGTGAGCTCCTTCACGAAAAGGTGAACAATATCATCACTTTTCTGTGGTCTTCATTTCCTAATGAAGCGAGCCAGGCACCACATCATAGTATCACTTCCTGGGCTTCGCATTGGCACCAGCGTCACGACATCGCTGACAAAATCCTTGCCACATATCACGATAATTCCGAGGCCAATCCAGAGGACGACGAAGACCAGCAAAATGAGGAAGAGGAGGTGGAGGTGGAAGAAGAAATGAAAGACGACGAAGATGACGACGCTCAGTCCGAGGCATTGTCGGCAGACGAATCTTTGCATGACCAGAAAGGCATGCTCCGTTCTGGAGGTACAATTCTGGATTTCGACGACCCCAATATCGATACCGAAGAGGAAGAAGCTGATATGGGAGAACCTGGCTCTTCATTCACGCGGGGAGATTGGTGCATCCTCGCGAAGTTTGTTGCCAGGAATCACTGGGATGAAATGTCGCGTAAGGAGCGATGGCAAAGTTTCACTGAAAATGCACGTGATTATTCCCTCGAGTGTTTGTCCGTTCCCCGCATTCAACTCACGATGAGACAGCACGAAACCAAACGACCCGCAAAGTCTTGGGCTGAATTTTATCGCAAAAATGAAGCTGGTATGATTTTGGCGATCTGTGATACCCTTGTTATGTTCGCTAACCAGAATGTCGTAGCGATTTTGAAGTTATCCAAGAGGTACGCACCTGGATCTAGCAGAGGCCATAAAACTTGGCGTGGGCGTTCGTCCCGACGGACCAGAAGGGAACGCTCACAAGAACACGATCTAGATGAAGATGGAGTGTACGAGACCGACAATGAGGAAAATTGACACTATTGTTCGTGTCGTGCCAGTCCTACGCGTAATACCATGTAGAATTTCCGGCCCCATGTTTGTTGGAAGTTTGTTTGCAGAAATGCCTGCCGATGGCACGTGCCGCTATAAGTAGTCGAGGCGTTGGTGGACTGCTCGACTTGCCAACAACCAGTTCCATCCTTCACCTATCCTACAACCACCACCCACAGTCTAATTGAGAGTCAACGATCAGCCATGGATGAGGTGTACGATGTGATTTAGTTCCAAGATCTGATGGTTGGCTGCTTCGTGTTGCTGACTTGCTGCCCAGGTCATCGTTCTCGGCACGGGTCTGACAGAGTGTATCTTGTCAGGTCTCCTCTCAGTCGAGGGCAAGAAGGTCCTTCACATGGATAGAAATGACTATTACGGTGGCGACAGTGCCAGCTTGAACTTGACGCAGGCGAGTTACGCACCAACATTATCTGTGGCACTTACAGCTCCTCATGTACATCAACATCTAGCTCTATCGCAAGTTCAGGTCTGATCAGCCCCCACCGACGGAACTCGGCCGCGATCGCGACTACGCCGTCGATCTGATACCCAAGTTCATCATCGCCTCGGGAGAACTCACCAAGATCCTTGTCCACACTGACGTGACACGCTATCTGGAATTTAAGCAGATCGCGGGAAGCTTTGTTTATCGGGATGGTAAAATTTCTAAAGTCCCAAGCACCGAGATAGAAGCTGTGAAGAGCCCTTTGATGGGTCTCTTCGAGAAACGTCGTGCTAAGAAGTTCTTCGAATTCCTGCAAGGATGGAAGGACGACGACCCTGCAACTCATCAAGGTCAGTGCATTGGCCTGGTTGGGTGCAGCACTGGATAACTTTGTCGCCTTAGGCATCGACCTCGATAGGGATTCTATGAAGACAGTATATGAGAAATTTGGTCTTGAACCTGGTACCCAGGATTTCATTGGTCATGCCATGGCCCTCTACCTTGATGACGAGTAAGCATCCATGCACAAATAATTAAATTTCTGGTGACGCCCTCTCAGCTACATCACAAAACCTGCTCGTCCCGCTTATGATCGGATCATCCTTTACACTTCTTCGATGGCTCGCTATGGCAAGTCACCTTATATCTACCCATTGTACGGTCTTGGGGAACTTCCCCAGTCATTCGCACGTCTATCTGCCATCTATGGTGGAACATACATGCTTGACAAGCCGGTTCATGAGATCGTGACTGATCAAAGTGGCAAGTTTGTCGGCGTACGCAGTGGTGACGAGACTGTCAAAGCCAAGCAGGTTATCGGCGACCCCAGCTACTTTGGTGCTGGAAAAGAGGCTGAAGGCGGTAAATTACGCGTTGTTGAGGATGGCAGGGTCATTCGAGCTATTTGCATCTTGAAGCACCCAATCCCTGGGACGGAGGACAGTGACAGTGTCCAGATCATCATACCTCAGAACCAAGTGAATAGACGAAATGGCATGTATCATTTACTATGTTCTTGCATCTTGTGGCTCACGTTGCTATAGACATCTACATCGCCATGGTCTCATCGACGCACAACGTCTGCGCCAAGGATGTATACGTTGCCATTGTCAGCACCATTGTCGAGACGGATAAACCAGAGCGCGAAATCATTCCCGGGCTTCAACTCCTTGGACCCATATATGAGAAGTAAAGTCTCGCTTTTGGAGCAGGTACAGTGCTGACCATATCGATTATTATAGGTTTGTGAACGTTACCCCACTCTACACGCCTGTGTCCTCGGGGGAGGCTGACAACATATTCATCACTCGTTCTTATGACGCAACTTCTCACTTCGAAACTGTCGTCGAGGACGTTCAAGATGTGTGGAAGCGCATTATTGGCCAGGATCTCGTCCTCAAGAAACGGGAAGTGGAAGCAGAGAAATAGTCGTTCAAGCAGTAGATTATGCGTAGTGCATGCTACAACACACTGTACCGTGTGAAGTTGTTTCGACCTGTACACTCCATTCGCGTGTTTTCTATCTATCGCGATCAGCGAAAGCTATCGGAAAACGCGAACGCGTCCATGTTAAATTCCGGGACTTGAACATCATGTTTTGCTGATTTTATCAAGCTCCCTAGCCCGGCTTTGCGAGCGGCGAGGTCACCTTCCTCCTTGATAGTCTCCTGTGTTACGCCACGTGGACCAAATTCTGGGGATTGCCTCTCCGGCAGTGTCTTGGATTCAACATCCATGTCGATCAAGATAGAGGATTTCCTGCGTAAGAAAGGACTACTAGTTAGAGTTCGACGTGGCGAGATTGGGCTCGGTGGCGCCTGCACTTGAGCTGCATTATTCCGCGCAGCTGTTGTTGGTCGTTCGAACGACCATGATCGAACAAGGTAAAGCGCCAGAGCATGACAACCTACACGAAAGTCAGCCAAGTCGCATAGAATAGATAACACTTACCCATCCGACAGAACACTCGCGCAACTTGCAGGATAAAGTTGAACTCTCTTCTTCCGGAGATCTCACTAGTTCCTGCCGCAGTCTGTAGCGTCTTGGATCGCAATTGGGAGAACAAGAGCGCAAGACTTGGGTCATCAAAATGTAGTTCACCAATCTCAAGGTCTTGCATTTGTAGAGAGTCGGCCAGGTCTCGCAAAGGAGTCTGTGGGGAGGGTAGAAGAATGCACATGTACTTAAGGCTCATGACTCACCAAGAGGATTCTCACAGACAGATCTCTGCGTCGTAGCAGCCAGAACGCCCAACTTCCCAACCACCTGTTCCCTTCGCGGAAGGCAATCGGCAATACAGTGTTGTTCAGAATGTCACCCAATATTTGTCCATCGTTGCCCTCGATTACGCGCGCCAGGGCGACAGCAAGTTGAAAGTCGGAGAGCTGTTTTAGACAAACGTTTACAGCGTCTCTCAAGCTTCCTCCGAGAAGGAAGAAGGCGGCCGCATATTCTGAGCTCGGTCGTCAGCAGAGCATTATATCAGGATAAATCCACCAACCGAATCGTTGCACGCTCAACAAACGATAAGCATTTTTTAGGGCCGCAATCTTCCAGCGCGACTGTGTAAAATCATTCGCTAGGAACTTGAGCATTATTGTCTGCTCCTTGTGCCACGCCGCCTGACGCCATAATCCATGCACTAATTTCACTTTTCCGAGTGCAAAGTAGAAGAGCGAACATGTGGTAGGATCCCGGTTGCCATTTGCCATATATTCATTTCGAGCAATAATTTCCATGTGTGATTTCTGGAGATTATTCTTATAATAGTGCACCAATAATCATACAGGAATCTCACCATTGTGTCGACTGAGGTCAACCAAATGAATACACCAAGTGCTCGCGCGTCCGCCCACAGCATCTTCCCATTGCAAGCCGCGGTGGATGTGTTCAACAACATGTCCTGGCTTTCGCTGTGGAACGCCCAAACCATATCTCTGTATCGAAGACGTTCTCTCCAGCCCGTTTGACGGGGAATGCCACCATCTGACCGAGGACTTCCAGGATCTGATACAATTCGACGGTTTAAAATGTAAAATGAACGCATGGAAAGCACATAACGGAGCCCGTTAGCATCCAGCGCACGCTGCTGTTCGTCGATCTTTAGTAGTAAAAATAGGTCAGCAGAGGCTTCGGTGTAATCCGGCTAATCCCAGTATACCCACCTCTAACGTTGTTTGTATGAGAACTATGAGGTGCGCATGCTCATTAGGCGAGAGATGGGGAAGTGGCTGTGCTTCCAGCTGCTCTATAAGGGATTCTACCAGGGATCTAGAAAAAACCTCATCTATACTGTGACAGAGTCACGCAAAAAATCATTAGAGGGGTTAGACGACGTGCTCACGGGCGCAACTGTTCTGGAGATCCAAACAACAAACCGTACCATCTTGCGGGTCTCTTGGTCTTGAGGGAAATATAAACAACATTTTCGCACACATAACGATGAACAGACTCACAATGAGTGATTGGTCCTCTTGCAGGTAGTCTTCGACAGCAAATGGCTGCCAGCAGAAGGTATCCCCACCTCTTGTTGCTTGCCCAAGAGAAATGATAATTCGCTTGACTAGCGATATCTTTCCTGCACAATGGATGAATGTTCGACACGGGAGCGCTAGTGATTGAAGGTCCGTACCCCATAGAAGACATTGCAACAGCATTTGCGGATGATAATCCGGAAGAGGACCATTGATCCTGGCAACATGCACGAATAGGCTTTCGGCTCCGGAACTGGGTTCGTAGGATTGAGTCTGGCCATAGAGAAACATATGATGTCCAATCCCCATTAGTAGAGTGCCATTCGCGAGCCAGATTGAATCACTGATTGCGTTGGGAATATATCTGATGGCGCGGAGTCAAAATCCATCCCTTTTAGCGTAGGGGGAAAGGGGAAACGAACCTTCCAACGTCGATTTTAAAGCATATGGTCCAGGCAGGATCGTCACCGAAATAGGTTTTACGTTGTTGACATAGAAGCTCAACGTGGTGGGCAAACCCAACAGCAAGTATAGACTGATTGTCCGGAGTTGAGGTCCAATCGAGATCATAGATAGGTTCGGATGCACTTCGTACCACAATGAAGACGTGCTAGAAGAGCGAGAATGGGGGCTCACCTGAAAGTCCTTTGATGTTCAAGACCGGAGGCAAATTCTGATTCATTGGAATCCCAGATGGTTAACTCCTGCCCGTCGGGGTGGCCGGAAACTAAGAGTGTCAGACGAACAAGACATCATGCTGGATCACAAAGCGAACAGTACCTAGCACAGACTTTTTTGCTGAGCTGCAGCTCACCATTCTGAATTCACTCCTGCCAGTCCTCACTCTTCCTGTACACCTCCACCCGGGGTCTTTTCCGTGTTCCAAAGTCCAAAAACATAGCTCCCCATCGTCCGAAACGCTTAGTAGATTATCATGTTCTTCCAGAGTTGAAGTCTTGCTCCACGCCATGGGGTCGACTGCGATTAAGAGCTTCGGTGCTTGTGAAAGTGGGAGGCGGTTGTGAGAATAGAGCATGAGTGTTGGATGGGGGGAACCAGAAATATGAATGTGGAAAATGGATTTGTCTTCTGTCAGAGCGACTATAGATTCGTGCTCTCCCCTTGACGGCGTTGAGAAAAGGTATGAGATACAGGGAAGTTGAAGAGTAGAGGAGGGGATCGAGTGCAATGTTAACATGGCATTGTCATTCGAATAAGTAGCAACAAGTTTCCCTGTCATCAGAAGCCCTGAGAATTGGCCATGCACTGGTAATAAATCGTACGCACCACCGTCTAAGACTACGACCTGGTCTGCGGAGGGCCATGAATCGAGGCGAGCAAGGTTATGCCCTCCGTCCGTCTCCATCCATGTCTCACCACCGTCAGCACGCACAATCGCAACCCCTCGCCCTGCTGGCGTCCTGACGAAACGCAAAATTTTACTCTCTTCCAAAGGCATCCGCTCTGCTCCAGCTACAACTAACTGTAGGCTGTCGGCTCGCCCATAAAGTAGAGTGACCGCAGAGATGTTGTATGTGCGCAATGGTGGTGAGGTCACCAAAGTCAAGCCAGCACTCTTGCCACAAGGTAAGAGATAGAGATACAAGGGAGGCGGGAATAAAGTTCCTGGGAGCGAATGCGAGATAGTGAATTGCCTTAACAGCGTCGGTGGTTTACGCGCAATATTCTGGAATCCGGTCAGAAGTGCCCATTTCATATTCTCATGGAATGCTTACTGCCACGGCGTTCAACAGCAGGGAACCATCCGCGAGAACTCGTAAAAACAAATCCCAATCTTCCTCCTCGACATCCCTTAACCTCGACGTCTCGACGGTCTTGATCTCCGACGATTCTAGTACGGCTTTGACAGCTGGCCCGATAACTTCTCTGTCCAACCAGATTATCTTTGACTTGGAATGTGGCATGGGCTGAGACACAGCCGGAAGTGTGGGAGAAGGGAGGATATCGACTGCGAGGTGTAATTGGAGCCGTTGGGGTGAGTCAATAACGGGTAAAAATATGCGTAGTACCGAGTCCGAAGTGATGGTGAACAGTGTCGGATCGCCACTATGAATGAGACATTGGCAAGAGAGGCATATCTCTGTATGCCTACGAACCTTCCGGATACTGGGGAATATCGCCAGACAAGAGATTCAACAGGGCGTGGATGTGGCATGCCTTGGGTTTGTTGGCCAGATGTAGTGGAGTATAATCTGACTCGATTGTCATCCTGATGTCATGTTAAGAGGAGGCCAGTGAAGCGAAAGCAGAACATACGAAGGATGTGGTCGCAATGTATGTCAGTGTCGGTGCAAGTTTGGCGAGAGAAGGCGTGACGACGCTAGGTTTACCTTAGGAGTCAGACTAATAATAGGAGGAAACACTGAAGGTACATGCCGAGCATCCCACTTCTTGCTCCAGGTGAGGAGATCATTCTCGAGGATTAATGTATACACTGAGAGGCCACTTTGACTCCCGACTGCGAGTAAACCTGACATTAAATGAGAGGAGCACTGGACCATGCTCGAATGTGGAATTACCAGAACGGCAATCCAAGGCAGTAACAAGATCGCCACCGGGAAGAACTAGGGAAGAGTGGACACGCCAGGTATCCATCTGGACATCGGACATGGACCATGCTGCAACGTACGTGTTTATGGAAGCCACGATCTACACCGAAAGGTGATGATGGAACGAGACGACGACGAGCTGACGTACTATTTTCATGGCAGGATCAACAGCGATGCAAGAAACGTGTTCGCCTAGACTTTGCAAACCGGGAAACACCTCCTGAAAGGCAAGAATGCGGATCAACTGTAGACTGGCAGCATCGAGAACGACGACTGTGTCGGCAGACGAGTAGAGCTGGAGCAGGCTATGAGATACGGGAGTGAGAGGGGAAAGGATGCACGTACGACAAGGGTAGTATGAGGGAGGACGAGGTGCTGGAGAGGCCCAGAGGGCGAGCCGGTGAACGTTCTGAGGAGGTCGAGCATGTCGGTGGATGTCGTCCTCACCGCTGTCCGTAGCAACCTGCTTATATAGTTGTATAGTATTACATCCTTTCAATTCCCTCCTTTCTTGCAGCTCCTTCCACCTTGTCCATGCGCCTCTGCAACTGCATCCCGCTCTCGCTGCTGGCGCTTTCTCTCTCCACCACCGCTTCCCAGGTGTTCTGGCCGCCGCACCTAACCGTCCAGTCAGGCGACACCCTTTTCGAGGTCCTCAACCACGACCATGACTATACCCTCTTGATCACTCTCCTCCAACGGGCCCGTCTCATCCCCACTCTCAATAAGCTCAACGGTAGTACCTTCTTTGCACCCACCAACGATGCAGTCAAGCGTCATGCCGACAAGAGTCCACTGTGGCAGAGTCTCCTCTCAGAAACGCACTCGCTCGTACCAGATAACGTGCAAGAACAGCTCAGACAGCAGCTCTTCTATCATCTTCTCAACTACTCCCTCCCTAAACTCCCAGAGGACTCGTCCACGCTCACCCTCGAGACTCTTCATTTCCCTCAATTGCCGGCCACTTCTTCCCCCCACGAACCTCCAGCCTTCCCCTGGTTTCCAATACCACATGGTTTACTTGGTGACCACCCGCAGCGTCTCAGACTAGCTTCACGTGACGGTTCAACTCGGGTCGGTGTAGATGCATCCGGCAACGGGGGTGCAGAGGTAGTCAAGGAAAGGGCAGAAGCGACTAATGGTATCGTATACGGCATTGCCGAAGTACTGGAACCACCTCCAGACCTCAGTGAGTAGCTCCACACTACTTCGTTGAAACATATTAACACGTTGACATATCAGCAACCGTCGTGGACAGTCTCGAGTCACTTTCTTATTTCCAGAAGGTTCAAACCCAAGAAATCAAAGGATTTCTCAACTCCACGTCGGAACTTACTCTATTCCTGCCCCTGGATGCAGCATGGGATTCCCTCGATCATCTCGAGCGACTCTATTTGGAGAGCGACTTTGCTGCAAATGACCTCCGTCGTATCCTAGATATGCATGTCGTCTCGGAGTCTGGAGTGAGATGGTCGGACTCATTTCAACCCTCAACTGAATGTGTGTAAAATGCAATCCTCCCACTTTATTCTCGTCTGATTTTGCAGCCAGTAACGACTAGGTACGGCTCCACTCTCGATGTCACGGTCTCTCCTGAAGGCACGATGATATCCGGAGCGAAACTTGTTCATCCTGATATTTATGCCAGCAACGGCGTTTTACACCTCGTGTCTTCCTTACTGGTTCCCCCAGGGACTCTCCAACTGACACCAGAGAAATACCTTTTAGCACTCAACTGCTCCTCTTTCGTGTCACTTCTTCACTCGGTTGGTCTGGCGCATCTCATCAATAATACTGACAAGCAGTACACGATCCTTGCGCCAAAGGATGACGTGCTTTCCCTGTTTTCCTATGCCCTACCTGCATCGGGGTCGCCGGACCTCAAGCGGGTTTTGGAATATCATTTTCTTCCTGGCCTTTGGAAACCTAGTAAGCTTGATGATGGAATGCTTCTGAAGACTGAGCTCCATGAGCTGGGTCTGGATGAGGGTCGCCAGGTAATGCTTGTTGAGGTCCGTGATGACGAGAAGGACGATGCCGGAGCACGACATATTACATTCGGTGGCGCAGGTATGATTGGCGAACATGGTGGGTGTAGTCATCACTATGACCCCGCCACCTATTGACCTATCTAACAGTGGAGATCGATAACGCGATCATATACTTCATTTCACGACCGCTCGATCCTCCGGTTGACCCTCTCCAGACGGCGCTGCCATCATTAGACCTCTCTTCCTTCCTTGCAGCCATCTTTTCGACATCGCTTGCGGACACGATAAAAAAGATGCCTCGTACTACCTTTCTCATTCCTCATAACAGCGCGTTTAAGCGTCTTGGCCTGTTAGTCAGTGACCACCTGCTTGCCGCATCTTCTAAACAAGACCTGGAACACGTCATTCTTCATCACATCATTGACGACGTTGAATATTCGAAGAGTTTCGTGAATGGATCCCAACGCACTTTCGCTACTCTCGAAGGGTCCGACTTACAATTGGAGCGGGCAGAGGATCACTCTATCGTCGTCAGCGCTAGTGGAGGTTGGGCCGGCATGAAGAGCGCGTTATATCCCAAAAATACGCTCACGGACACTGGCGTCATACATGAGGTGTCTGACTTGATGATCCCTCGATCGGTGGAATTAAACATTGGAAAACTGATGAAGGCAGGAAAGGCGACCACCATGACGAATGTGATGGCCAAGGCGGGATTGGATTGGATTCTACACGGGACTTTGCCACCAGAAGGTTCGGAATGGACGGATCGAGCACTTGGCGTTAGAACGTGGGCCTTGCTCTGCCCCACGGATGATGCTTTCAAGAAATACAACCTGACGCAGCTACTGGAAGATATTGACGGACTGCGTGCAATCGTCAGCCAGCATCTAATCCCGATTCCCGCGACCTCCGGTTCGGTCAGTATGATGGATGGACTTAACAACAGTCGGCCATTGCCGCTTGACCAGCTTGGCAGCCACTCGACGCTTTTGTCGCCAACCTCTGCGTACGGGGATATCGTCTTCAAGGAAATGGAAGACAAATCAACGGCTGAATACATGGTCGGGATCAAGAACGCCCGTGGAACTGATGGAAAAGCTGACTGGGCTCGTGTGTTGAGCTGGGGTCGTACTACCACCGGGAGTGGGACTGGTGGAGTCATTCAGATTGACCGACTCCTAGTGCCTTATCATCCATCATGGTGGATCGAGTATGGCCCACCGTCCTTTGTGGGAGCTGTTGGTGTACTGCTTATATGTTTATTCTTCTATGCAGTGCGCGTCGTTTGGAATAGGGAGCAAACAGAGGCTACCTATGAGCCCATCGGAGGGTTCGGTCGGGACTGCGACGACTCGTAGCGACAAGGGATATGTACATCTTGTAGCATGTGCAAATATTGGTCATGGTGG
>JBBPUP010000048.1:30995-73697 GCA_038094735.1 Exsudoporus floridanus
GTGATACCTTCAACCGAGTGAATCACACGACAACGCCTCTTGTTCCTGATACCCATAATGGTCAGTACAGCAGCGAAAATCGACTGTATCAGCACTGACAACTGGCTCGCCAGAGTAGCGAGGGGGAGACAACGAGAAATTCGGCCACTGAGAACGTCAAAGCATTTGTCGCTGGAGGATTCGGCGGCGTGTCAGCGGTCCTCGTGGGTGAGAGATGGCATTTGGAACACGCCTCAAATTGCTCACACTCACCTGCCTCACAAGGTCATCCTTTTGACCTCACCAAGACGCGGCTACAGACTGCTGCGCCGGGACAATACAAAGGTGCTATTGATGTCGTTCGGCAGACCCTCGCCCGAGATGGTGTCACCGGGTAAGTGACAGCCCGGAACTGGTGTATATTCGCTCATCCGCCATCGACCCCGTAGGTTGTATAGAGGGATGGTCCCCCCACTCCTTGGCGTTACCCCAATTTTTGCTATCTCTTTCTGGGTATATTTGTTTTTTCTTTTCCACGTCTGAATAATGACCTGTTTGCTCAAGGCCTACGACGCTTCAAAACAGCTCATCTTTGCTCTGACCCCAAACAGGACGAGCGAGAGGCTTTCAACTATAGAGCTCGCTACCGCTGGCTTCCTATCAGCCGTACCAACCACCTTGGTTACCGCGCCGGTAGAACGAGCCAAGGTGTTGCTGCAGGTATGGGTATGGACTCGATGCCCCATGTTCCATATTAAAGGAAGGCAGGTACAAGGACAAGGTGCATCAGGCACCCAATACAAGGGTGTTTTCGATGTAATGAAACACCTTTACAAAGAGGGAGGCATGCGAAGTATCTTCCGTGGAACGGGTGCGACACTGGCTCGTGACGGGCCTGGAAGTGCTGCGTATGATGACTTCCCCTACCCTGTTCGATGTCTGAGCTAACATTGGATGAGATTAGTTACTTCGCTGCCTACGAGGTCACTAAAAAGGCATTGACGCCTGCTGGATCGTCAGCCTCTGAACTTAATCTTGGCGCCATTATTTTGGCTGGTGGGACTGCGGGGGTTGCAATGTGGTCTTTGGCAATACCCCCGGATGTTCGTTTGATCTTTGATGTGCTATTTCGAGACATTGATCAGTTGCAACAGGTGCTCAAATCAAGGCTGCAATCCGCTCCTTCGGGTACATATTCTGGTTTCTTTGATTGCCTGCGAAAGACCGTGGCCCAAGATGGTCTTGCGGCCCTCTGGAAAGGATTTGGACCCGCTATGGCTAGGGTAAGCTGGGCATTCAGCATTGTGCCAAGTTACTAATATGTTGTTTACCCAGGCATTCCCCGCCAACGCTGCCACTTTTGTGGGCGATTTCCTCTTAACATTCGAACGCAATTACTAATTTGCAATCTATGCAGCTTGGGGTTGAGGCATCACGGAAAGTAATGGACAGTTTGTTCTAATCTCCATCCCATTGGGTGTCGTTGACTCGAGAGCGAATACCTGTGATCGGACACTTGATATGGATTCTGAGTGGCGCCTCGATATGTTGCCTTGCTCCTTGCCCGTGATACTACCTCACTCAGAACACACTAGCTACTGCTAGCATGGTTCTGCTCAATCAACAGTTATCGTACATGAGTAGCGCGGGGCCAAGAAATTGAATTCAGGTTGCCCGATTTATCAGCGCTGAAGCGCTGTTGCCGTCCTTTACGACACTGGTTGTCAATGTCCATCATGGTAATTGCCAGTGACCCTGTGACTTGCACACCCTCTTTGCTCACGCTATTGCCGGTCCCGTGGCGTACTTAATCATTCTGCAACACTCATTGGATGTCGAAGCCAGTCGCGACCAAGAACTCAAAGTCCAGTGGCACTGGGCATCAACGGGCTTTGTCTGCGTCTGAGTGAGGACTCTTTCGCACCGAGATGGTCAGCAATGGGTTAACTATCCATTCTAGGATTGCCCGTAATGCGCGAAACTTTGAGACCTGGTCAGCGTACCAAAACTGCGAAGAAGCCTCTTTTTCAGACATTCCTGACGAATTCATGAACGATGTTCAAGAGATTTTCAACACTCGCAATCGGATACCCAAGGCCTGGCTAGACAAGGTCCTTCGTTTAAAGTCATCACAGTGGAGCAGCCATTTAACAATGCACAGAGGCCTAGTGGTAAATACGGCAGCGAGGGGTTCAGTAGTTTTCTCAAGTTGGCTTTCGACACCTCATCTCACCTTTTCTCGAGCAACTCAAAATCCCAAGATGAGGAACTGGTGGAGGATATCTCTGTTGTATTTCTCGCATGGAAAAGACTCCGCAAGATGAGAGCCAGTAATGAAAAATGGTCAGAAGCCGACTACGTTGCAAGTGTGTATGTCTCGCTGAGCCACTATTGCACTCTCCGACATGCTAAAAACGATCATTTCAGCTACAATGTCTTCCGGAGCCCTGCCATTAAGAACAGTGTCTTCAGGTCAGAAGTTTCCGCTGCCCACTTCGATTGCCTGGCCTCACATTGACCAGGGTGCAGTGCACGGTTTCTCTTCCGCAACCACCTAGCATTGTTGCAGACGATGCCCGCCGCGTTTTGAACACTAAGACGGCTGTCCCCGACTGTGCAGTGTTCCTTCCTGCAGCACTGACGCGTCCTTTGTCACAATCTGCAAAATCCCCCTACAAGGTACTCAAGAATCTTCCGGCGATTGCGAAAGCTGGGACTGCAGCGAGAGGATCCTCGTTTCGGTATCAGAGCACTCCATGTGCTCAGCTCCCTGATATGCCTGGGTTCCAGTTCATGAGCAGCTTCTGGGAAGATAAGAAGTCAGTGCATACCTTTCTTGATGACGCATATCGCCAAAATCGCATCGCAACAGCTTCTGGCGCCCGCCATCTCCACTCGCTGAATGTTAAAAGCCCTGTCATTGGACTGATCTGGGCGAACGGGAGAGTGCGAGCACATATTGACTGGTGTGAAGTCGTGGATGGAAAGCCCGTGCGTTATTCCAAACGTCTGAATGGTTTAAATGCTGAGGTTCTTCCCCTAGATTGTCGTGTCGGCTCCCTATTCGCGCCCCGGGCTTCGCGAAGACTCGGTGTCTGATCAACCATTTCATGAATGGGATTTGGATAATCCAAGTGATATCCTCCAAGTCTATTTTCTAATTCGCAATATTGACGAATGGACTTGTGGTCGATTCCATCGTCGGGTCGTGGAAGGTTTGGACCATTTAGTCGAGAGCATCACTCTAAAGGGTGGAACATATGAATCCTGGAAATGGATCGGAAACACATCACCTGGTTTAGCTGTGAAAGTCCTCAAAGAGAATACTGTTGTCTCCTTTACCACAACGTCATCCGGATCATCTCCTCCACCAAAGAAAGACAAGCGTAGGCGGAGGAGACGGTCGAGCCACTGAGTATTGGGGAACAGGACGTGTTAAGTGACGTTGTACATTTCTGTGCAAGCTATTGCTTAACACATCCGCATCGTGCTACAAATCTACGCGTAATCATGCTTTATCTTCTACTTCCAAACAGAAGGGATTTTAGTAACCACTTCTGCCCACTTCTCCAGCCTGCCCGATTCCCAATCTCCGATATGCGAAAGATGAGATGAGGAACGCGCCTCCTCTAGCCTTAATTTTTTCTCGGCATCACACCAGAATAGAACCCATGAACCCATCCGGATGTGCCCTGTGCTGCGCTCAAAGTACCACTTATTCACCGGGTTATTTGACCGGCTGCGCCATACGAGATCCCGACCTTCTCCTTTGCCCTCTTTACCGCCATTTGGATTGATGGAGAAGGGGTGGCCTAGGCCGTACGATTCATCGTGGAGGGCAACCCAAAGGAAGTCGACTGTGCCATCGCCCTGGTGGCTGGGTAAGACGGCGAACTTGTCCAGGTACGATATCGGGGGAGAAGATGAACTAGGGACAGGCTCGTTGGTAACGATGGCTGCACCAACGTAGTCTCCAGCGATTACGACAAAGTCGAGGCAGGTTTCTAGGCGTTTATAGTAGGCATCGATGTCAAGCGTCCGTTGGAAGGAAGTTTGAAGTAAATGATTCAATTTGTCCCTGTCAACATTGGTCAAGTCACGGATTACCTGTATAGGTTGACCGCGGCGGAGAAGGGTAGGCGTGTCGGGGGTCAGCTTGCGGTTGCCTTGTAAGAGCGCATGAGGGAGACTGGAGGAAACAGCGGGCTTGTTGGTAATTAAGTTGGCTATGAGGGAACTTGGGGAACGGTGTGATACCATTATGGCAGAGGAAGTTGGCGGCATGTATGACAAGCAGGTGCGTGCGAGGGCCAGATTTGAAAGGGCGGACGGGCGATCAGCCAGCCACGTGGAATCGAACGTATCCCGGATGTAGTCGAACTCGGATGTGAGATTGATCAAGAGATGAGGATATCCAGAACGTGCATAGGATGGTACGCCACCTTCGCGATTGATAATCATCAATCGCATAGGAGTGAGGTTTATATTTTCCGAGTAGTCTGCATGAGGATCAGACGGTTTTTGGGACTGCGACTTGCTGTCTAGCCCAGCGGCCTCTACCATGCCACGTGCGAGAGCTGCAACTATGTCATCGGCGTTGACACGGGTAGAGCGGCAGAATGAATCTAGGGCGAAGGGAGGGATAACAGGGATTTCACCAGCGCGTAGGGCTGAGCGGATCGGCGCGAGGTCTTCGGGGAAGACATGCGCTTCGGGAAGAGTGGTGCCGTTCATATACGTGTCACTGTCTCCCGGTTTGGGTCCTAGGCGAACGAACGCGCCGAGGACAGGACGCGCCTTGGCACCCTGGCCTTCCAGGGCAGCGACGACACGGTTGGTTTCTTCTGTAACAGCAGCTCGTTCGCGATCGTCGCCCCTGGGTAGTTTGTCATGCTCGATGACGATGACGCTGACCAAACCAAGTTTCTCCAAGTAAACCATGCCGCGAGCGATGCTGTCGAGCTGCCTGTCGCTAAACGGACCCTGGAGCTTGACCAGAGCAGTGCGACAGTAGACCGGATTTAGGATTGAAGATATGACATGACTTGTTTTTGTTTCGGAGTCCAGGGGCTTCTGCATCGGTGGAGTTTGGTCGGATGCAAGTTGGCGAGGGACGGGAGATGGAAAATGAAGAAAAGAGGGAGGAAGGGCTGGTTTTTTATGACGGTGGGGTTGTGGAATACCGAAGCTGTCGAGATATGACTTTGTGTCACGCAAGGAGGGATTTGCCCTCAGGATGGAAAGGATGAAATCCTGTGTCAAAGGTGAGCGATGTGGTGAGTAGAAGGACGGGGGGCGACTTGCACTCTCTGACGGATCGAACTCATCCCCGTCCGTGGGTAGAGACGGGAGGTTGGGCTGGCGAAGGCTCCTGATTGTCTGAGAGAGAGGGGTGAGCGGGGCAGGGAAGACGAGCGGAAGACATACGGCGTAGAAGGCACGGGAGGCTGCCTTGCGATGGGAGAAGAGACGGGGGGTGAGGAAGGACATGGTTGGGGGGAGGAGAGGGACGAGGAGCGGTTTTTAACATGTGTAGGAGCTGGCTTGGATGCTGTCGGACGAGCTGTATTTGCTGTGAGCGCAATCCGCGACTCGAACGGCAATGGCACATTCCCCTCAGAGTCATTACTACTTCTAGTACTTAATCTACATTTCCTCCCTCAGAACGTCAAGATTCGAAAGTGTCGTCCCCGTGTCTAGTATGGTGCTCAGTTCGACCCCCCAGCGGAAATGAGACACGTACATCCACGAGTATCACGTTGTCTTCGCTGCACATCGCCTCCGTGAAGACTGGCTCTCCCTTGGACGGCGCAGCCAGCTTCCTCCGCAAGACCCGGTACGGCAGCCTCGTGCGCACCTCTCCGTCAAACATCCTGCTGCTCAGCACGCTGGTGTCTCCAACATGCCACTCAACCTCGCATGACTCTGCCCTCTCCCGTCTGATATCCCTTCTGATCCCGAGCTGGTTAAAGTCCCACACCTCCAACATCCGCGCGTCCCTATAGCCACTTTCAAGTCGCCCGCCCTCAATGATCGAACTGAATCGAGTCCCAAACACGTAGCATACCCACACGTGAGAGTGCGGGGCTTGTGCCATCATGCGCGTCCCAGCGGGCCCCCATTCGGACCACTCGAAATCATGCCGAGTTTCGCCTTCTCCGAGCGTATCAACACGATCCAGCAATGTGCTCGACAGCACGAACAGATCAATCGGCGTAATCTCTTCACCCTCAACCTGCATGAGCCAAATCGTCACAATATACAACCTTGGCCCAGGTCCAATTGAAAATGGCACTTGGACACTTGGATGTGGTGACCAGTCGGTACATGGGTCCGATCGGATTAGGAAACTCAGTGCATGAACCCAGGGATGGCAAGCTGGGTATAGAAATGCGCAGAGATACTCCACTCGATCGAATTCGGTCCTTTCGCCGTCGCTTGAGTCTAGGTCTACCACGAAAAGCCGAGGCTGACTGAGGTTGAATTCGACGTCTCCGAAGCCACCTACCAGAATAAGACGTTCGGTAAGAAACGCAAACGCCATCAGGTTGACGCTGTAGGTGTTCTAGTTGGGACCCAGGGTGAGCACGCGCCATGGTAGCTAGTGTTGTCTTACTAGAAGCGTCTCCCCTGTCTTCCAATTCCACACCACGAGCTCTGACGGTGCCATCCCGTGACTGATGAAGTGCACGGCAACACGGTCACTGTGGATCTGGACCGTGAATGTCAAATTTGTAGTGTGTGGATCGACGTCATGTACAAGGACGGGAGACTCTGTCGCCAAAGGGTGCACCTTGCCAGTTGTCAGGGAACGTAGGTGTATCCAGGTTTCCATTCGCGCACTGTGTAGGGTGGGCCTTGAAAGAGGTAAAGATGCAGCTGTGGTGGAGATATACAACTCACCGAAGAACTGGCTGTGCAATGAGGACGAGAAGATCTTGAGCAGGATCCAGCGTAAAGTCTCGTAAAATGAGATCCAAGTCGAGCGACCACACGTGCTCTTGGATGCTGCGATAGTGAGAAGGAAGGCGACGAAACATCAGGCCACGACCGCCGGGGTGGATGGACTGGGCCAATACACCACCACTAAGTTCATATAAGCTGCCCTGTAACATACGGACATCTTTCAGTGCGGTCCATTGCAAGGTGTGCCATGCGGCTTGGCTGTTGCGGAGCATGGACAAGCGATCGGCGTAGCCCACAGCTCTTGGAGGACCATTTCGCATACCAGAGACGGCCAGCTCGATTGTGTACCGGCAGGAAGCGTTGTCGTGCACAACTGCATGGAAAAGGCGGGATACCTGATATGATGGTGTGATTGAGTCGGACAGGGTGGCGGGGAAAACTCACGAGGCCACAGGTGATCAAGTCACGATAGGGCAGATGTGAGAATACCTGGACGATGATCTCGACGGGGAGGAGATTGAGTGGCATGACGGTCGTGGTGCTGGACGAGGAGCGAGTATTATCAGACCACGTGATCCGATGAGCTTTGCGCAACAATATCTTTCGTTTCTGCCCAGTTTCACATCCACTGTCTCGGTCAATGTCGCTCCCGTCTACAAAGGTACTCGTCCCCTTCCCCATCGACCGCCGCCGCTCACTTTCTCTGCCATCTAGTTCTACCAGGAGGACATCGTGAGGCGAATTGATTCGCCGAACGTGTGTGGTGTCGTATTGGTAACAACAGATGCTCTTCCTCTCTGCTCCCTCTCACAGTTCTCCTCAGCGCTGTTGGCACGATGCAGATGACCTCCCCCCCGTTTCAGGCCCCCTCGTAGATCCGCTCATGCGCCCCCTCGCCCGCGGCGAGGTTGGCGTGTCTTTCCTACCTGGCGGTCTTCGCGAGATTGTCCTGGAATCCAAATACGAACTGGTCGATCGCAATTTTCAAGCAGGGGATTATTGCAAACGCAGCATCGATGACGTTCGCTCCGGCGTCGTAGTAATCACTCATGCAGAGGCCAGGCTCGTACACGCAATCAGCGGCGAGCCTGTCAAGGGTTGGAGAAACGTCAAGGATCTTCGTCACGCAGCTAGCGTTAATGCGGGCGACTATGTTGTATACGACGATTGGATAGGGCAAGTAAGGAATTCCTATGTTCTGCATGTCACGATCCAAAGCTTACCCCCATCAAAGGTCATCGAGGTACGCATCTATCACAACGCGGTCTATCAATGCGTTCACTCCCACAGCTTTTCGACGAACTGGTCATCTCGGCATCAGGCACCCTTATTCGGATGCCGGAGATAAGCTCACGCCTCACAATCGGGGACAGAGGACTTGTACGTCACGTTGTCTTTTACACCGCAGCATCGAGTTATTGAGAATTTTATCTAGGATATCCTGCCGCATCCTCTAACATTCCACGGTATCCATAACGTGTGTCAAGGCGCGCCAATGCCAACAGTGGATGACACTGTGGTTGATCTCCAGCATACCGTGCTTGCCATATGCTGGCTAGCGTTGAACCAAACGGTATGGCCGTTCATGCTTTTTTTCTCCTCTCACTTGGGTTTTTAGCTTGATCGTGATGCCGGATTGACAAAGCGACGTCCTGAACGCTTTTGGCACGGAGAAGACCTCACAAAACTCACCGTTCTGAAGACAAAGTCCGGTGACATTCGTGTCGGAGACAAAGTGGTTATTCATAACGACGAGACCGTCCCTGTGGTGTCATTTGAAACTGGGGTCGGGGTCGATAGCAAGATTGACAGCCGCACACTATGTGTCCAGGAAACACGGACAACTGTGACTGTTCTATGGCAAGATGGCTCGAGAGAAACCCTACCATCTACAGACTTGATCCCATACTTGAATGTTGATGAATATGATTGCTGGTGTGTATGGGTCCCTCACCAGAGAGTGTCCTCTCAAATCTATTGACAGGCCAGGTGATCATGTGCTATGGAAGAATGAAGACCAGGAACGGGTAGCTATAGTCCAGTCTGTCAATTCCACGGACAGAGTCGCTGTCATCCACTGTGCGGATGCGGGCACTCTGGAGACAGTATCTGTTCTGGAACTTGATCCAAACGGCACAGGGGACACGAGTCCAGATGCATTACATGGCCACGGTTTCGGCGTACGACGAGGTGACTCGGTCTTCGTACACCCAGTGGGTGCCACGAATGGGTTTGCACCTCCACGAGTTCCCAAGATCGGTGAAATCGAGGAATGGGTCCGTGAACCACCGGTGCGAGCCGATGGTGAACTTTGTGGATGGAGGCGTACCATGGCCGATCTGGGGGCGCTGATAGCAGCTAATCGTAATACCCAACGACTTTTTCTCTATGACGTTTCTCTTCCCAGCGCGGGTGACAACTCTCTCTCGTGGTTCGGGGAAGTTACTGAGGTATGTTCTGGAGATCTTGACTGACTCTCGTCTAACCAATGATTACAGCTCCATCTAGATGGTTCAGTGGAGGTGACACACCCGAACATGGAAGTGTCTATCTTACCTCTGGAAAGATTGACAAGACTATATGACAGTCTGGAGCAGATCGAGGATGATGGCTGGGACGATGAAATGTCCGAACACGACTCGAACGGGGAATACTCGGAGGGCATCTGGCTCCAAGATGGAGATGGAGTTTGGCGGTATGAGAAGAATTCTGACGACGATGAATGGGAGGAAACGGACGAGGAGTTGGAAGAAATGGAAGTTGACATTCCCTGGACAGAGACTGAATCATCACCGGGACTAGATGATGATTCACTCAACCCCCCTCCAAGTAACGTCACACTGGATCTTGCTGATTCAATCTCCCCGCTCCCTACTTCGCCCTCTACTTCCCCGGAGATGAGCCAAGAATTGGTTGTGAACACTACTGCAAAGAATACAGTTGAAGCGGATGACGAATCGCTATGGAAACGCTTTGAAATCTTACCCTCTGCCCCTTCCGACCACGCCTTCTACTCCACGTCTGCTAGTCAACCCTCGAGAACTTTCCTTGCTCGTTTGACCAAAGAATATCGAGCTCTCTCCAGCAGCCTACCAGGTGAATAGCGTCGTGAGGCATGAATACGCATTGACCTGACCACACTTTTCAGACTCTATTATAGTGCGTGCATACGAAGATCGTTCAGATCTTTTGCGATGCTTGATCATCGGACCAGAAAATACACCGTATGAAGATGCACCGTTTGTCATAGATTGGATGCTGGACTCCAATTTTCCTCAGAGCCCACCAATAGCTCATTTCCTCAGTTGGACAAATGGCAACGGAAGAGGTGCGTACGCTTTGTTGCGATTCATTGCCATGTGCTTATTATTGTGTCAAATCACATCGTCCAGTCAATCCGTAAGTGAATGGGAACACACAAGTCGCTTTGAACAAATAATCATACATCTTTTTAGGAATCTTTACGAAGAGGGCAAGGTTTGTTTATCAATCCTAGGGACATGGTCTGGCGATCGCACCGAAACCTGGAGTGCATCAAGGTCGAGTTTACTTCAAGCTTTTGTCTCCATCCAAGGTCTCGTACTAGTTAAAGAACCGTGAGTTGTAATGTTTTGCCAGTGACATTGTCTGAGAGTCGTCTAGATGGTTCTGCGAGCCTGCTTACGAAAAGCTGAGAGGCACGGAAGAAGGCATGGTCAACAGGTCATAATTCTGCACACCGAGGGTTCCGTCGTGCTCACTTCTCTTCGTATAGTCGGTTGTATAGTGAGAAGGCGTATGTCTTGTCGAGGGGATTCGTCCGCCGAGCCCTTGAGATGCCTCTGGGTGGTCTTCAGTCGGAGATCAATTGGCTGTATTACACCAGAGGAAGGCTTGCCAAGGTCCTCAATGATGCCCAACAGTTGATTGAAAAGAGCAGGAATGAGCCTATGCCCGACCACGATCAAGACCTTGCGGTGCCTCGACTGACTGCGGGAGGAATCATCACACTGGAGCGGACCTTGGGGAAACTTCGGATCTTGCTGGACCGAAATCAAGGCACAGTAACGGCATGATTAGCCCACCTAGCATCTCTTCTGGAACCCTCTTGGTATGAAGTAGCATTATCTATTGGGAATGTTGTACGTTCAGTGCTAATGTAGCAGAGTGTAACGACGAAACAGAGCCCCGTCATGAGTACCAAATGCGATGACAGCTATTCATAAAAGCCCAACAATAAATTATTGTTGTCTGTTGTAAGTTCCACGAGAGTTAACGAATTGCTCAAAGCGTATACAGTAAAGAACGACCAAGATGACAAGTCGCGTCCAGAAAAATCCTGCAAACACAAGCGTGTGGGATCCCACATTACGTCCGACGAACACATCGGATAACATTTACCGGTTCCTTTCAGCATTGACCTAGGAAGCTGTTTTTCGGAAACGTTTGTCCGTAATCACCCGTCCACATTGTTAGGTTCGGGTTGGTGTACGCCTCGAGGTACCTTCAAATTCGTGAGAACGCGTAAGAAGACTGCCAGCGCACACCTACTCATTGATGTAAGCAGCAGTAGGGAAGTCCTTTGGATCGCAGCCGACGTTGATCGCATTCTTTGGTTGGTAAACACGAATCCAGTCTATCTTCATGGTCGTCGGAAAGGTGAGCGCTGCAAAATTGGGGGTCGCAAAATTTGTAGACATCCCCAGATTGGCAATCAAATACTGTGCAATGGCTTTTAGCTGGCCAGTAGTCATAGGTGACGTGATATGTACCATGGGTTCCTGCGGAATCGGTCTGTCTGAAATCTCAACCACCGAATCAGCTGCCATCCCGCTTGCATCCAATGTCCAAGCAACCTGATCATTCGTAATCCAGGATATGTACTGATATTTCCTTGTGAGATGAGAAGGTCCAAGAATTCATTATGCACTCACACCACCATCAGCGCTAAAACCTGAAACATCATTCGATATTAATAAGGGATGACGCAAAGGAAGTACTAAGTACCTGGTTGGTACTCATACCCATACGTCGCGTAGCATCCCCCCTCCAACTCGTAGCAGGACTGATCTGTAGCAGTTCAGTGCATCACCAGTATGACGCAGGAGGCGCTCTTACTTGTTGTTGTCACTCCTGAGGTGGCTTGCTGGTACACACCACCCGTGTACGGGTTCAACTGGGTAATAGACGGGTTCGGGATGTTGAAGTTGCCTGTGGTATTTTTCCACTCATATTCATAATTCATGGGCTAAATGGACGCTAGTCAGAGTATGTGGTTCATTGCACGAGCCACTCACACCCCACTGAGCAGACTGTGAAACTTGACCCTCAAGTGGGGTACCCGAGACCTATAATCATGAACAAGAGTGTGATTTGTGGATGACACGACACACCTGAGATTCAAAAACATCGATCTCCGGTGCCGAACGGCCAACATACGTTCCATCTGAGTGGACGGGTCCAGGATGTGATTCACCTTTACAGGTACATCTCGATAGGCGTTGACCGGGAAGATAAGACAAGACGCCTCCATTGGTTGGATCACCATTGATTAGAGCTGCCTCAGGTTGGCCGTTGTACGTTTGGTTCGCTACGGTACCGACGTCACAGCTGTCATAAGTATACGGCCACTGGACAAAGATAAGGATATATTGTGCTCATAGTGAAGGAACAATCCGTACCATGCCCTCTAGGGAGGCACCATAGCCCGCGCGACCTAGTAGTGGTGTTTGTGTTGGTAAACAATCAATCTAATGCGTATACGCACCTAGGTTGCCCATCGTCCATACTGAAGAAGAGAGTTAGTGCGTTGACAACAAAAGAGGAATGTACAAGTGCAAACCTGCAGGCCAAAGTCCTGGACGGGCACAGTGGAGTCAGCAGTGCGTAGTGATGGGGGCGATGATACTTGTGCGTACCGGCTATATTACTGGCCCCCGGTAAAGTGACGGACACTAACACCATGCCGCCGGTGAAGCAAAACTTGTTCCAAGTGGAGAGCATTCCACCAACGTAGTCCAGGTTATTCATGCTCCGTTGTGCGAGCGTAATTTCAAGTGCACCGTTTTTGGTTATTATTTGATCAGGCCAGTACCACTCCAGGTCATTGGTCTGGTTTGCATGTCAAGAACAATGGGAGATCAGAGAAGGAAGAAAACATTACCTGCCAGTAATGGAGATCGACTGCCTCCCAGTATGGGTCATCACCAGGCCAAAAGGTACGGTTGTCAGTATTGAACTCGTCACTAAAAACCAGTTGCCATTCGGAACCATCGGCGAACGATGTTGTTGTGTACGCCGATGATGGGGTGTCGACGTCGATTAGACCAAAGTTGTTCGGCATGGCAGGCACCTATGCGAAAGAATATGAGTCATGTGATGAGTGACCTGGTAAATATTGAATCTTGCCTGGCCGCTGGCGTTGATACCACCTAGATTAAAGCCACCCGCGTACGAGATGGATTGGGTGGTGAAATATGATATCATGGGGTATCCGGCGCTGGAGAACACGTCAAGATGAGGGTTACGATGGAGGAAAGGGGCATACAACAAGGTGACGAGGCCGACGGCGAGAAAAACGAGACAGCCAAGGTTCATTAACCCTCTGTAAGTGAGTACGCTGCCGCCATGGTCACTCCTTCTATCACGTCGCGGGTCGGGATTGTGGAGAAAATCATCAGGCTCGGGGTGATTTGGGGAGAGGTCAGCTCCCCAAGATTTGGGGTCGGGTGAGAGGGAGAACTGGAAGGAAGAGATTGGCGGATGAGGGGGGGGGAGGAAGGGAGGACATGCCTTGTTAGAGATGGATTGTACTTGGGATGCAGTTGGCCGGCCTGCGGTTGCGCCGGAGTACGGGGAGTCGTTCTGGGAAAATGGAACACGATTAGCGGGGGTGGGAGTGGGAGGGAGGAAGACGGACGAGGGAGTTGAGACTGGGAACAGTTCGGATTGACGGAGGTGCTCTTGCGAACGCGGCCTGCACGCCCTGAGGACCCCTTGCAGAGGGAGGAAGGAGACTTGCGGTGGAGGGTGCGTTCGACGCAGCCTGGGCATAGAAACGGCCGGGGGTATCGGGAGCTCGGAAAGCCATGGCGAAGTGGGAGGGAGTAAACGAGTGGTGGGTGGACGACTGCGGCGAGGGAGGACAAAGAGACGGACGACGAGGACGACAACAAGCGGCGCCCGATGTGAAACAATCAGAAATATTATTTATTATTTATTAGCTAACAATCTCTCCCATCCGCTCCACCACCCTCACATTCGCCCGCGTCCACCCCTCGTCCCCTCCAACTGCATCCAGGAGCACCGCCCGCTTCATCAGGTAGCGATCCCGTGTTGCGCTCGTCCCCGCACACACGCCATCGCCCCCACGCCATCCCTCCAGCGCCGCGACGGAGTCCCTCGCCTTCCTTGTCCTCTCGCGTTTCGATGGGCGTCCCTTTTTCTTGCGCCCTTCCGTTGTCCACGCTGGCGTGGCCTCCCCCACAACCTCGCGTGGGAGTGCCCGAGGGCTCAGTGGACACATCTCTGCGTGCGGCAGGATCTCGATTGCTTGCGCCTGCAGCAGCCTAGACTGTACATACACAACATGTGGTCGAAGAGGGAGCAAAGATTCTCCATCCAGAGCGTCGGGGAGCATCAACATCTTTCCATACACATCTTGTGCGACACATCAGGCACACGGCGGGGGAAGTCTGAGCGAGCATGCGCACCACAAGTTAGCTCCGCCCGCGCAGCGGAATACAGTGGCGGCGCCGAGGTAGATGGCTGAGTGTAGAATATCGTGTACAGACCAAACAGGGCTACAGCGCGACTCAGGGGGGGTCCATCGCCGATGCGTTCTGGAATACGTCTGATGCGGGATGCGGGAACCAATGGGCACACATACCTGAGAAAAGTCGCATCACAACTTTGAGAAAGGCTGCGCGAGAGCGCGTATCAAACACCTTGAAATGGATCCATGTCCAGCCCTGCCTTTGCCAGACCTCCTTGAAGAGCGTGAAGGGATGGCTTGTAGACCGGGCGTACTGTTGTGAATACTCCTGGATGAGGCGGTCGACGTCTGCACGGGCGGCATGAACAAAGGCGGAGGAAGTGAAGTAGGGAGGTTGCAGTATGATTTCTCCACGACTGCTCGAGGGCGATGGAGTGACAGACATGGTGGGATTTCCTTTCCGATAAATTTACAAACAAACGTAACCACCGGACTGGCTTGCACTCCTGCCGCCAACCCGTCCGCAGTGCCCACCTCAATGGCGCCACCCTTTCTCCGTCGGACCAGCAACCTGACATGCTTCTTTTGCCTGTCAGTGGTGAGTCCTGCTCCAATCGACTCCCGATCCTACCGCTGCCCCCATTGTGGCTGCTGGAACAGATATGACCCCAACGGAGAAATCGTCTCTGATGAACCAGCAATGCATGACGAGAAACTGAACGCGCGCTCCTTTGCCAAGCGTGGTTTGTCCCCACTTGCAATCTTTTCTCTCTATAGTGCTGCTCATTCCCCTCTACAGCATCCCCAAACAAGGATAGGCTTCCGTCCGCATACGGTAAAGGTCCATTCTGCCACACATGTCAAACAAACCAGATGCTCCTCGTCAACCTCCTCTCTAATTATCTACCACCTCCACAGGCAAGTTCCTTCGCACCAACCACATATACCACTATGTCAACTCGGACTATTGTTCCACAGCACCCCGATTACGCGCAACGCGTGCGACAACTCCCTGCGTATCGTGAATCGTTGCACGTGCGATACCCTCCTGTCTGTGTGAATTGCCTACCCGCAGTTGAAGACGAGATAGAGCAGAAGAACCAGATGGCTCGCACAAAGGCCCTCGGAGGGTGGCTCAAAGAAAGCAAAGGAAAAGAAAGGCAGCGGCTGGCATCCGACTCAGGAAAGGACCGTGAGAGGCTGGGATTGCGACTTGCCATCTGGCGAGCAAGGGGTGCTTTCTGGTGGACCACCCTCTTGTGCGTCCTTGTTGCTCATGCAGCCGGTAGGTCACATTGCGCTGTACGTTGCATTCCGCTCATCTCGCCTCCCAGCGGTCAGAGGCTACGATTTTCCACATTCGCTTGCTAGAGTCATTCCTGTACTTCCCACTTTCTGTCTTTTCTCTCTCTTCTATACAGCCTGGGACCCAACCTACTATCGCTTCAAGAAAGCAAGAGTGCAGGGACGCGATGTCCGCATTAAAGGCAAGACTCCCTACGTTGTATGTTCCGTATTATGGTTCATCCAAGTCAAGTAACTCACATCGTACAAGATCCTTCAGGTACTCTCCTGGTTCTCTAGATTCGCCACATCCATTTTCCTCTTTCTACCACGGCAATCCTCATCTTGGGACTATCTCCATATCGCTGCCTATCCATCGTCGTATCGTGTTAGTGCATATTGTTCAGTATCACTCGTTGTTGAATTATTGGTACGCTGCCTTTTTACTGGTCCTTGAGCTATTAACACAAACGAAACTAGGTGTTCTCATCTTCGTTCACCATCCTGCATCAACAACGATCTCCGACAATCCGCCTCATTGAGACGTCAGCGAGATCTTCCTCCGTACGTGATACCCCTGAACTATCAGCACATAGTGCATGCGCCTCTCCCACGCCCATAGCACCAGTCAACAACGAACCAGATCTTCTTGCCTCCCTTACACTTTCCTCTAAACCGCTTATCTCTACCAACCCGATGTTTGGTCACCCCTCCTTAACGTCTCCTATCCCTCCTTCGGCCCAAACATCTCCAATCAAAGTTGATGAGGATCCCGACGAAGACGCGATGGATTGGACCCCGACCAACCCGTCTCCTGTCAAGGTCAAGAAAGCTGTAGAGGACGACGGAGCATGGCTGCGTCCCCAGCGATTCTTCCCTCCTGAACGTCCTACCGGACTCGAGAACCTGTTCGCGAACACTAAACTTGATGATGGGCACACACATTCTGTCGGGTCAACCACCCCTACGCAAAGGGGTCTTTGGAAAGCGAAAGAGATCGGATGGTGGATAACTACAACCATTATAATTCTCAGTGCTGTTATTTACCATAGGTGGACGAAGGGATGGATACAATGATTGATACACATCCATGCCCCAGTGCAACTCACACCACGGACAGCAAATGGCACTACACGAAGAACTTGACTGTGCCTAAGGATGAGTACCGATCGAAGTAACTTAACAATATTTACATGCTTCGGGAATTATATAGAAACAAGGGAAAAGCATGCTACTACGGGTATGAACGCATGAAAATTGACCATGCGTTGACCAAGATACGAGACGGAAAAAAAAAAGGCAAAAAAAAGGATGAAGAAAAGTATCGAATTGCATCGTCCAGCAAGCAGATGAAATTTGACATATCCAATGTAAAAGGCCGACCAAAGATACCAACAAACATGGATCTTGTGGACATAATCTCTGCCCGAGACTAGTATCCACTGTATCCATGGTGAAGAGGAACACCGTATTGATCATACTGAATGGGCCGATTGATGCTGGGTGCCCGCCCAAGAGGCTCTTGCATTATTGGTTGCGGACTGGGGCCACGAGTGAGATCCGCATACCCGCCAACTGGGGCGAGGTGTGCCGGGCCGGCAGTGAAGTCATGGTCGGGGACAGGGTTGAGCGGTGAGGCACCGTATCCGCCAGTAGGCCCACGCATTTGATCGTCGACGAGACCGTGGCCGGAGCCCGAATGGAACGAAGACGCACGAGACAATGGGCGTTGCTGAGCAGGGAATCCAGCATCTTCATCACCTCCACCAGGCTGCCAGTCGATAGGTTGCATACGGCCCTCGAAATCAGAGGAGGGTCTGAACTTCCATTTGCGGATGATGGTCCACACAATTATCGCGGCCCCGACAGATGCGGCAATGACAATAAGAACCGTCATCGCCGCACTTGACATACCCGAGGAGGTCGAGGACGAGCTAGATTGCGTGGGCGTTGGCGTATTGCTAGTAGTCAGGTACAAAATGGACTGAGTTGGGGTCGATGCAACTGTTTTGCTAGCTTGGGATGATACCTGAGGAGTGCTAGACGAAGAGCTCGAGATGGAGGACGGAGTGGTGGGCAAGGCGGATGAAGTGGTGCCCGACCCAGTAATCGAAAGCCCGGCCACTACAGAACTCAACAAATCACCTGTACTCGTTGTGGGAAGGCTCTACGACATCATCTCTTGAGCGACCTAGACATCATAGGCCTTAAGAACCGAGCTCACCGTCGACGTAGTGGCAGACGCAACTACAGAAGCCGTCTGGACCGTCGTTTGGGCAACGACCGAAGAAGCTTGAGTGGGCTGAGCAGCGGACGAAGTTGAAGGTGTCTGCTGGCCTGACGCCGTTGGCGAACTGTCCAAGATATCCAAGGCACGGGGGGATGTGCGTTTCTTCAGCAGACGACCGACATCAGCATGGTCACGGCGGTGGAGGCCAAAGGAATTGGCATTGGAAGGGGCAACGATGGCCAAAACCAAGGAAACATAGAGAAGGAGCGTGAATTTGAGGTTTGCCATCTGGGAAGAGCTTTTGGACCAGGGGAAGGAGCGTGGCTAACGTGAAGGAGCGACTGAAGACGGGGACGTGACTTTTTCGTGTCAACCGCCAGCTGCCTAGGAACCACAAACCTTGATTTCCTAATCCGTCCACCACGCAAATCTCATACTATAAATCCAAATTCAAAAGTTACAACTCGTCGCGTAGCCTACCAACGTCTCTCCAAGAAATGTCCGAATATCTAGTTATTAACATCCAAACTAAAAGCTAGAAACCGAGGACTACACTAGGGGTGGCTCGTCAACGACCACTGGCTGAGTGGAACACTACTCGGCTGCGCGTATGATGAGCTTGACACACCCGGCCATTGGGGATTCATCAGAACCTCCAGTGTATATTGACCACTGGGCAACTCGATCGTGAGCACCGTCACACCCGGGTTGGGCTGATCGGGCCAACCAGTCGGGGTGGGAGGGTCGGTGGACAAACGCACGGCTTCCATAGTGGAGAACTGAGCCCCTGCTGGAGGATTCAGGAGTTGAACTTCCATGCTGCTCGATCCAATGGTCAACGTGGCAGTTAGGTTGTTGTTACTAAGTGTAACAGTAGCATTGGTGTGCGCTCGCCACATTACAGATGCCGACGCGTTGATCTCGTCCTGCAGGAGCACCTGCTGGCGCTGGTTTATCAGACGAACTCCGCGTGAAAACGACGTCCTGTATACATGTTAATAACCCCTGCATCGATAGTAATGAATGGGCTTACACATTGAAATATGCACTGACCAAGTCGCCGATTAAGTATGCCGTCGAACCACTAGGTACATCGAAGACAGTGCTGGAGCCCTGGACGGTCCCTGAGGAATCAAAGTTCACGGTCGGCGCAGCCAACACGTTTTGGTTGTTTGCGTCAACAAGGATCGTGTTCTGGCCCTCCGTCCGCTTGCGATAATACAGCCACCTCTCACTATCCTGCGCGTCACTACTGAAGTAGCCTGCAGAGAGATAATCGCCATCACCGAGTTCTCCAAACCAGCGGACTCCCAAGGCATCAACCACGAAATCACCGCAGTCCAGGTCATTATGGGTCTGATGGCCCTGAAGCGTCCCAGCCTTCATCGCGACAAACAATGCATTCTCATCCGTCCAGGAGGACCGCATCGAAGTCCACTGGTCGGTGCTGTTGTCAAAGAAATGATCGAGAGCGAGACCATCCCAAAATGCTCCAACAACCGCCGGGTTATACCAGAACATGCTCCATGGATCTGGAGCATCCGCCTGGTCGCGCTGGAAGAGCTGGTATTGAGGCATGTTGAATTGGTCACCGTAGAAGAGCATGGGGTTAGCGGTTGCTGTGAATTTGTTTGGGCCGGTGTCGCCGTAGTTGAACAAAGAACCAGGGCCAGTGGCGTACATGTGGAACAGCCCTGAGAACTGCATGCCAGAGTTCGTGTCAAGAAGGTTGTACGTGGAACCAGTGGCAGATAAGAGCGAGGACGCCAATTCAGCGTGTCCTGTCGAACCGAAGTACCAGTAATCGTTCGTTTCCGACCAAGTACCGTCGCTGCTAGGTGCAAGGGCGCAATTCTGGAGGGCGTTTGTAACCGTCATACCGAGGAGCTGTTGGGCAATCCCAGTGGTGTCGTCTCCGAGGATGGCTAACGAGCCCATAGTAAGGCCATTGTTACAAACACAGTTCCAGTTACCGTCTGTGTTGCTTGTCCACCAGCCATAATACAATGGGTCGTTTGCAGTGTCGTACGCAATAACACCATTGCTGAGGCCATATTCAATCATGGTGAAGCGGATGCTCTCAAGCTGGTCCGATGACCATTGATCATATAACCAGTCGTAGGCGATACCGTAAGCCGCCGTTAGTTCTGCGGTGTCGAGGAAATGAGTAGGGTTCCATCTGGAGCTATTATTAGGTCCCCAGCCATCCGTCAAGTTTCCAGCGGCATTCTGGGTGTAAGTGTGAGACGATGAAAATCAAACATCGAACGACAGGCAAACCTGGAGCTCGGTCCAAACCCTGTCGACCCATTTTGTATCATTGGTCATCCTATAGACATATGAGAACGCCTTGACGCGTTGCTTAACCTGTCGAGCGACGTCCAAGATACCATTGCCACCGTCTAAAACATATGGAACGGGAGGGAGGTTCATATATTGTGAAGCATTTGAGAAGATGGAACTATTCCAGGAGGAAAGATATGCATCGTTTTGGATCAAACTGGGCAGAACCTGCCACTTGTAGGAAGGTGCAATAAGACGAGGACGATCGGAGCGCACTTGAGTCGGGCTAGGGTTGGAAGGTTGGAAGGGATCTTGCGGCCAGGCAATACTAGAATCCGAAGAAGAGATAAATGTAGGCTGGGTGAAGGCTGCGGTATTGGTCTATTTGGAACGGTAGTTAGTGGTTATACTAACGGGCAAAAACATTGAGGGATACGAACGGTAGCGGGATAGAGGGGGAGCATGTAGAGACTATCAGTGCCGGTCGGATATATGCCCACAGAATTCTTGGCCTGGATGGCGGAGGTAGCAGCGCTGCTGGCCGAAGCATTTTTGCTGGCGCGCGAGCCAAGAACACCACCAAGTACGGCCCCCACAATTACAAGAACAGCGATGGGCACACCGAACTTGATCCAGTTGCTAACCTTTTTCTTCGGTGGTTGTGACGGAGTGATATAGCCTGTGGATGCGTTGTAGTATGGGTCGCCAGAACCGAACGGGGTGGTTCTGTTGACTGAAGAGTAATTGGCAGCCATTCTGGATGGCTGACCGGTATTGCGGCCTGAAGAGAGTAAACGAGAGACGAGGATGGGAGAAAAGAGTGAGACGGGTGAAACAACGACGGTCGGGAGTCAAGAAGCGGCGGGCTGGGGCCCCTGCGTTATATTAGCTGGCAACCACGTTCACACGTGCCAAATTAAGGTGCAAAACCTGTCACAGAATCTCTCATCATCCCCGTCTCATATAGACACCTCCTCATGTAACTTGAGAGATCATGTCCACCACCGAACCAACATGTAGTGAAATTAAGATCAACTTCATAGGTCTGTGTCATAAAGTCATCGCCCCGTCACCACTGACGATCCCGGATTCGTCATAGACATCGCAGGTATAGCCTTATCAACCGAATTTGAGCAGTACTGCGACCTAACGACCTTTTCTGTTCCCGCCGCCAGTAAATCTCACTGATCCCGTTTTCCGCGGCATCTATCATGGCAAGAGAAAACACCAAGGTATGTCCACTGCATTCAACCGGTCACCTCAGGACAGTAATAATGATAATGCTGTGGCTGACGTCTAAAGATGATTTTGACGTGATGCTGGAGCGATCGCACCTCGCTGGCGTCAAGTCGATGATCATCACAGGGAGTAGTTTGCATGAATCCGAGCTCGCGCTGATCCTTGCGCACCAACAAGGTTGGTGCCCAGTTTGTCTCCTTCGTTCGCCATCATGCTCTTCTCGTGCTCCGCTCGCAAATAGGGCTCTATGCAACTGTGGGATGTCATCCAACACGTTCAAGAGAGTTTGATCAACATCCGGGAGGCCCGGATGCTTATCTGCTTGCATTGGACAAGCTCGTTGGTGACAATCTGCGACCGAGTGGGCGAGTAGTTGCGATCGGGGAATGTGGTTTAGGTGACCATTTCAACCTCCTCCCCTTCCATAGACATTCAGGAGTGATCTACTTCATGCAGATTATGATCGAACCCATTTTGCATCCAAAGAAGAGCAGCAAAGGCATTTTCGTGAGTGAAAAGTGCCGACATGAAGGATGGTCCAAGATATCTACAGGCTTGCGCGTACGGCAGGCGCACAGCTCGTACTAGCCAAGAAACACCACCTTCCCTTGTTTCTCCACTCTCGGGCTGCTCATGTTGACCTGGTCAAGATCCTCAAAGAAGAGGGGTTCGACAAGGATGGAGGAAAGGGTGTTGGTGCGAGGGGTGGTGTTGTGCACAGCTTCACTGGTAGTAGCGAGGAGGCTGCTGAACTTGTGAGTACCCTTCGTGCATCAACGAACTTGACAATCACTGAGGGAATAAAGATTGGAATGGGATTTTACATTGGAATAAACGGGTGTTCCATGAAGACTGAGCAAAACCTCGAAACACTGAAGACCATTCGCTTAGATAGACTCTTACTCGAAACCGGTAATGCAAGGAGTGCTATTATATATTGCTGAGACTGACTGTTGTAGATGCGCCATGGTGTTCCATGACAAGTACACATGCTTCGAAAAGATATCTGGATGCTTTGCCAGCTTCGCTGCGCTCCCGTTATTTCCCTGCGGCGGTTCGGCCAGAGTCGTTCGTCCCCGGCAAAGCGGTCAAGGGCCGGAATGAGCCATCGTTAGTCGGAGGGGTCGCATGGGTAGTGCATAGGTTGAACGACACCGTACCATTCGAGAGGGTAACAGAAACGGTGTACAAGAATACTGTACAGCTCTTCTCTCTTGACGAGCTTGTTTAGTTACGTATGTGACGAGTGCGGACAACTACCACCAAAACTTTGAAAGTAGTTTCATACAGTAATTAATTGGGCTGGCCATGTCAAACCCGACGTTCGACAGTTCCACCCTCTATGGCATTCTCTCCACCGTCGGTCTTAGCTGGTATGTGGTTCTGTGGTCCATTGGTTTACTAGGATGTCGGATAGGGTGAGCCAGCCGCTATTTCAACAGCTTTGATGTTGACTTTCTTTCCAGTCGTACACGATATCGTCTCCGTCCACGTTCCCCTCTTGCAACGTCCCCAAATGCACCAGGCGTCTCGATTTTACGACCTCTCAAAGGCTTAGATACCAACTTGTATGAGAACTTGGAGTCCACATTCGCGCAGGAATACCCAAATTTCGAGATCTTACTCTCTGTTGCCGATGAAGGCGACCAAGCCCTGACGGTGGTCAGAGAACTAATGGCCCAATACCCTCAAGTGAACGCCAAAATTATCATCGGTGCGCACGTCGTATCCGCATGCTCTATCTTTTACAAACTCATATATTTCGTCGACAGGCGAGGAGATTGTTGGCGTTAATCCAAAAGTAAACAACCTCATCAAGTCTTACCGACAGGCCACCCACGATATCCTTTGGGTCATTGACTCCAACATCTCAGTTGCGCCTGGAACGCTTGCACGCTCAGTAGATATCCTCACTGAATCATCCACGCCGCAAGATCCTTCCAGGAAACGCGTAGCCCTAGTCCATCATGTTCCCTTTGCGACCGAATACGAAGGATATCTTGGTGCACGGGTCGAGGCAGCGTTCTTAAACACCAACCACGCAAAGATGTACCTCGCAATCAACACTGTGGCCATCGAGTCGTGTGTTGTCGGAAAATCGAACCTGTATCGTCGTTCCGATTTGGAGAGGGTCAACGGCTCACTAAAGCCTCGCAAGGACACCGACCCGAGGGAGGGCAAGTATGGGCTTGCAGCCTTCGGGTCTTTCTTGGCTGAAGACAATATGATTGCCAGCGCCCTTTGGCATGAACTGGATCTTCGACACGACCTTTCTTGCGACGTTGCACACAACGCAATAGGCAGAATGACGTTGACCGATTACGTCTGGCGCCGAGTTCGATGGATACGTGTTCGCAAGCATATGGTCCTCGTGGCTACTATTCTCGAACCATTTACGGAGAATCTGGTTGCAAGTTCCATAGCCGCTGCGAGTGTCAAGTACCTTTTTGGCGTGTCGCCATGGGTCTTTTTGGCCATCCATCATTCCGCGTGGCTTTGGGTTGACTTGGACGTATGCGAGTCACTCGCTGGCCATCCACTTCCGGCTCACGAACGGTGGAGATTTATTGGGGCGTGGTGCATGCGAGAGTTGTTGACACTTCCTATATGGTTCCTGGCCATGTGCGGAGATGAGGTTACGTGGAGGGGCAAGCGGTACCAAGTTTTGCGGGCTGGGCAGGTACGGAAGACAGCGACGGGTGGCACTCGCAGTAGGAACTGCTGGAGACGATGGTGGCATCGAAGGGGGGATTCGTTATCTCAGTACGAATCCCTGCCCATCAATGAGCTGATCTGATGTAATGGGACTGGGTTGAGATTCACAGCAACGATAAGTATTACGATCATATTATAAGTGATACACATACGGCAAGGATGATTAGAATGTACACGAAAACGAGCAAGGTTGGTGTATGCATACAAGGGATTGATGGACGTCATGAAAGACGAGATTGTGTATATGGTATGTCCGTGGTGCCAGAGGGAGAATCAAGAAAGGCTGCTCTTGCCTCGTCCTGACTATGCTTCGCCAAGAGACGGAAATTGTGAATCATGACGACCTCATCAAAGAAGGCGTCGGACCATTCATCAGCTGCGCACACGTCAAGGGCTGGTGTTCGGATCCTCATATCCCGGCCATCGCACGCTATCTTGCACAAGGAAGATTCTATATTAGAAGTGGCGGAAGGTTGTGGGCTTTGTCGCGAGTCTCGAGCATCTTTCTGGCGCTGATTGGAGAACCAGTTCTTGACTTGATGGTATTCTCTTGAAAGACGGTGAGAAGTTGATTGAGGAGAGAGGAGGACAAGTACCTCTGTATGATGATGCTAAGTTGTGAGACCCAGGCTTCGTCTGGATAGGGGGTGATCTCGTCGTAAACCATCTGCATGACCATGCGCTGGCGGACGGTTGCGGGAGTCTTGCCTGTGGAGGGGATCGCAAGAGCGCGACTCTTGAGCTCGCGCACTCTGACATCGCGTTCGGAATGAGGCTTTGGGGTAGGATGGGAGCCGGCGTGTTTTTGGACCTTTTTCCTAAGATTATCTTCGGAGGCACCGCGGAGATGGGATTTGGATCGAGTGGAGAGGGGGACTGGATGTGGTCTGAACCTGAGAGTGGACTTGTCTGAGAGTGGGGCTCGGCTCCTGAGGGAGCGCCTTGAGAGAGGGTCGTGGAGGAGGAGAGATTCCTGAGATGAACCGGCGCGGTCGTCGACATCCATGACGTCTACAGACGCATCCCTCGAGGAGGAGGATACGGGGCTATCGGCGGTGAGTGTGTCTTCCTGTCCATTGAAGGAAGAGAGGGCGTCTGGCGACGACAGAGTGGGAGAGACGGAGGAGACGGAAGGGGCTGGATGGGGGGGCATGGGGAGATGAGCGGCGGGGGATGGGACGGACGATAAAGCAGATACCTGGCAGAGGTGCGCGGTGTGGATCCACCGTACTTAAGCTTGATTGTGGACAGCGCTGAGATGGGGTAATAAATATATAACTTGCACCCTCCCGTTTAGGTACTCCACCACCACCATGGCCGACAACGATCGCGCAAGGCAGCGCATCATCGCATCCATCTTCGACAAGCGCAACGCCGGCGCAGACGTCCTCGAGTCCTACGTCGCCCACATCAAGATCTGGGAGGACGCGGGCGAAGGCCACGGAAAGAAGCCACGCTACATCCTCATCTCCCGTCCGTGCACCCTCCTTCATCTCCCCGGTCCTAACACTCCCTCCAGGCGCTACCAACAACACCGGCTTCATACACAAGTCAAAGCTGAACACCAACGGGTCCTTCTCCGTCGGAAAGACATGGAAACTCTCCGAGCTCAGAGGCATCCAGGTCCTCAGCGTGCGTCCCTTCTCTTCCTTCTCACTCTCCGTTCACGTCCCCGCAACCAGCCCCTTTCGTTCAACATCACCCTCGCGAGGACGTACAGGTGGCAGACAGAGAATGCTGCCGACCAGACCTTGTTTGTCAAAACCATCGTCGAGCTCTTCCGTTCTCTCGTTGGTGCTCCGTTCCAGCTCCATCTCCTTGGTGTGGATGATACCCGCTCGACGTCCAGTAAGTTGCAGCTAGTGTCCGCAGAAACCGCTCACAGGCGACAGCCCTCCCAGCAGATGGAAGCTCGCTCCCACCGCCCGACGAGTCGTCCCTCCCTTCCACACCCCCAGTCGCCTTCTCAAACCGCATCCCTATCTCCCTGGAGAATGCCCAGGCCCCCCAACCTCTGCATCCTCACATCCTCAAGACTCCCTCGCGTTCCGCATCACCTGTGGATTCCATGAGGAATCATTCCGCAAGGGAATCCGTAGTCTCTAGTGCCTCGGGTCTCCGCCCACCTTCCCCTCCTATCCCCTTACACCAGTCCCCGTTACCCAGCTCGTTGAGACCAAGAATAGGTCGTCGACCGTCCAACGCGACGCCTCCTCCTGCAGGTACCGTCACGGCTCTTCCATCCAGTCTCGTGCCTGCTCGTGTTCGTACCACGTCCCCTCGCCCGTCCCTTCCCAGCCACACCCCTACTAAGTCATCCCTCGACTTGCCTCGTACGTCGAGTCCATCCTCGGCGTATCTCATGGAAACACATCATTTGACGCACTCCGAATCGCCCGCATCCACCTACAAGCCTCTGTCATGTACCATGACCCCAAAGCCTTCCGAAACTCCGCAGATTCGCCGAGAACACAATAACCGGGTCTCATTCTTTGACCCTGCAAACCAAGTAGCCCTTGACCGGCTCGTAGCGGGTGATTGGGGCTCTGAAGAGGATGCAGAGGGCGCAGAGGAAGCGGCAGAAGAAACGATGATCAGCGTAGAGGAAATGCTCGAAGGATATGAATGGGCAAGTGACGACACGTTCGGCCGAAAATCTGCAAAGGGGGCTGCAGATCTGGTCGAAGCTCGTTTGCTTGACGAGCTCATGGCACTGGAGAAGGTCGGTCGTTTGTCTTTTGGCCGTTTGAGTAAAGCAAAAAAAACACCCTTGTCAGGCTAATATACACTCTTTCTTGGAATCTGATGATCGGGTAAACCTCGTCATCAACTACTTGGACGAGGCTCTTGGCGAGGTCGACGCCATGGACAGCTTGATATCCTCGTATAAGATTCATTTAAACGCAAGTAAACCACGACGACGTTTTCCTTCGTTCTGACCAGCCTGATAGGCTGTGGGAGATGATATCTCTTTCATCCAGTCGCAACGACGCGGCTTACAAGTCCAAATGCAAAACCAAGGCATACTCCTCAGCGAACTCGAAAACCTGCTCGTATGTGCCTAGTCTAGCACGCCTCCAGCATAGTCTGACGCCGTGCCTACTTAGAAAACAGTCCAAGTTAATCAGGACGCGTTACTTACACTTACCCAGGAGTCTCTGGAGAAACAAACCGGAATACAACGACTCGAAGGGGCTGCTACGGAGCTCTATAAAGCACTTCAGGCTAGTCAGGATACGGGTCAGCCCTGCGCTCTGTTTGCACAGGTTACATGATCTGACTTCTTTCCTCAGAAATGGCTGCCACCATGGAAAGGCTGGACGAATATAGGACCTATAATGCACAGTTCTGCAAGCGCATATTTGATTACCTCTCCATCATGATAGTCGCTCAGGTCAGTTTGGTCATTGTCTGGGCATCACAACACAGGTGCCTTATACTGTTTCAAGTCCAAACTTATTCTTGACGATAACGGTGGAATCGCCCGACCGAAAGGGCGTGGACGACCAACTATATCCAATCATCAAAGCATGCAGTCCTATCTTGGCAGATATGCTGGGCTCCTTTTGTATCTGAAAGAGATGGATGAAACAGTGTACTCAAAGTTTTGTGCCGTATGTCACTTGGGGATGCAAGCTTCCGAAACTTATCAGTTGTCTGTCAGGCGTACTTTTCGGCAGCCAGCGACCTTCACAACAGCCAGATGAAAGGCCTGTTCTCAATTTATGCCGGCTTGTTGAAAAAGGCTCCTGAGGAGGACGTGGAGCAAAGTGCGATGATGTTGTGTCGTCTCTCCCATCACGTTAACCCGCTTTTTCAGGTTTTGGACAGAATAATGGAAGCACAAAAGGAGCTGCTATTCGTCGTGCGGGCACCATTGTACGTGGGCCGATGGAGACACGAAACCGGGAACGAGAGCGAGGCGGGCAAGCGAGCGAAGAATATGGAGCAGCTGATGTTCGTGTCTTTGTTGAGTATGAGGGTTTGGTTTCTTTCTCACTTGGGTGCAGGCCCTCGGTTACATCCTGGAGCAAATTGCCCCTCAGATTTATCAGGAAGACGATTTTATTGCAGACTTTCTTCAGATCAATGATACTGGTCTAACCTTTGCTGATTACGCCGGTCTGGATAATTACTTCCGACGGCAAGCGGCGAGGAGTGCTGGTCTCAGCCAATCCACCGCAAAGTTAGTGCGTGGTGCCATGGACTTGATATTCGGATTCCTGCCTACCGAGTTGAAGCAATGGGTTGATCTTGCCGTTGCCAAAGATGTGCTGTGAGTATTTTGCCCTGTCAATGTAAACATGCGTTCGAATCAAGGACAGGCAATTAGTCGGCGTTATCGCTTGTCTTGAGCGATTCGTCGCGGATGCTGACGAACGTGGCAATACGTTCTTCCTTCAAATACTAGATAAACAACATACCCGGCTTAAAGGAGCGTTTGACCGTCACATCGTAAGCGAGCTTGCTGCACGAGAGATATTCTGGTATGACCGCTTACCACGTGATTCAGAACCAACAAATAAAATTGGTCGATGAGACGAAATTGACGAGCAAGAAACGCAAAGGGGTGGCTCACTTCATCAAATATTTCCCAGTCTATGTGAGCCGCGTCGAGCAACAACTGGTTGGCGCGAATGGGCTAGAAATCCGGGCACATGTTGACTCGGCGTACGAGAAAATTGTGCATAGCATGTTTGAATGTTTAAAGCACATGGCAACCCTGGACGGCGATGGTGAAGACAAGGGCCAGCTCAACTACCACGTATTGCTTGTTGGTGAGTGTCGCGCGCAGGAACATGTGGTAGATATAATCGATCTGTGCAGAAAACATGCATTACTTTGTTGCCGAGATCTCTCAGTTGGACGCGGGTTCCGTCAGCGGGTTCATGAAGCAAGCCGAGAGTATCTACAACGAAAACTTGGCTGCATATGTCAGGATCGTACTCAGGAGACCATTCGTCAAATTGATTGTGCGTGTGACCTTGGTTTGTGCAGGACAAGAGCTAATAAGATTTGCAGGAGTTCTTTGAGGGTGTGGAGAGACTTTTGAAGACGACAGCACCGAGCGAGGTTCAGAAGAACTCTAGCTATGGCAAATCGTCGTTGAAGAAAACGCTGAAGGACTTTGATGGCAAAGATGTACGTAAGCACATTGATGTGCTTTTCCGACGAGTGGAGAAACACTTTACGGAAGCGGAAGAGAAAGCTACGAAAGAAGAAAACAGTGGGATCGCTGCGGGCACGGTGATGGTTGGAGTATGGAAAGCATGTGAGGAAGAGCTTCAACGAATGACGGAAAGCTTCAGTGCTCGGATATCACAGTGCTATGCTGACAGCGGTATATCGCTCGAGTACACCTTGAGCGACGTGGAGACAGCGTTTAAGAGGCACCGACTTGATTCATAAGTCGATTACTAGTCTATCTGGTTCTGAATCTGTGATACACATGTTTGAGACGAACAAGTCATGTAAAGTCCAAGAGTATTTCAGTTGACCAAGTATGGTTCCTCGTGAGAACTGCTGCTGACGTGTCCATCGCGTGTGTCCTTGGGAGCGAATGCGGCGATGACCGTGGATCCGTAGGCGGTCCAGAGGTCCTTGAGTTGGTCGACAGGATAGGCAGGCTTGTGCGCATCTCCGCCGGGGGGGGACTGGGCAGAGACGGGGGTTTTGTTCAAGAAACTCCAGACAAAATCAACGAGCGCGGCGATGCGCGTCTGACAAAAAACGATGAGATTGCTTTGTGCGGAAGTCATGGCAGCGTCAAAGTCAGCTTCGTTCTTTGAGCACCACGGCTCGAAGTAAGTTTTATAGACATAAGCAGAGCCCTAGAGGGGTGGTGTAAGGAGGGAGGGGCAGGATATGTGAAGGGGACGAACCTGGGTCTGGGGAAGGGAGAGATAGAGTAGGAAAATGGTGCGCAGCTCCCAGTAGAAGGGGAGCCTGGGTGCGTTCAGGACATGGCAGGGAAGGATGAGAGGGGGAGGACTGACCAGGAGCAGAACAGACCGAGGGTTTGCTCGAATGTAATGAAGGCACCGATGAGAGCCCAATACATGGAGAGTGCCTGGAGGGTGTCAGCGGGAGCAGAATGGGCCAAGGCCTTGTATGTGGAGTAGCATGGGAGGGCGAATGCGAACCAGGCGCTGGACAGGGGGTAAGAGGGGGTGGAGGGGGGGCAGGGCAAACGTACCAGAGGAGATGGGAGAGGAGAGAGAGGAGCATGGGTGGAGGAGAAGAGGCCGGGTCGCTCGTTTTGAGGGGACACGTGATCTGGGGAGGTGAGCTGGCTCGTGACGGTTCTTGTGTGCGTGAGAGCGCGGTCGTTGGCAGCTCAGAGCTGGCGGACTGTTCGTCTCTCTTTCATGGATCCCCCCAGGAAGATGGAGGACGATCCCAACAAATCCCTCGCTAAACCCGACATAAAACCCCAAGTAAAGACCCTCAACCGTGTCCCCCGTGTGTCCCCCGTCCCTCCTCCTCCCTCCCCTCGCTGACCATCCTCCTCTCACAAGGCGCCTGCGTATCTCTCTTTTCCCTCCTGCTACCCCCCGTGCGCTGACCACATCCCATACAGAATGCCTGTCGCAAGCAGAAAATGCGCTGCGAGGGTGCAGACAACCCCCCCTGTCGTCGCTGTCGTCATGCCGGTTTAGAGTGTCTCTTTGAAAAACCCTCCAGAGAAGCAACCCTCACCGGCGAAGCTGGTTTGGAGTAAGTCCCTCCCCCCCCCACCTACCAACACTGATCCCCCTCCTAGGCGAATTCGCAATCTCGAGGCTCACGTCGCCGATATCAGAGTCACCCAGGCCGCAATTCAGACCACACTCCTCGAAATCGTCGCCCACTTGCGTGGTACCGCCCCTCTCACTCATCGCTCACCCTCTACTTTCTCGCAAGGCCAGTACGCACACTCACCCACTGTCCCTTCCGTCGGGTCTCCACCTCTCTCCGCTCCCGCAAACGGCGCACATATCGCTGATCCTAGCATGCACCGTGGCCCTTCAACACCGACGGCGTATCATCCATCCATCCCACCCATCCTCAATGCCCCCTCCCGAGACGCTCGGTCGTCTGCATCTCAGGCACCCCTTGCTTCACATGCTCAGCCGAACGTCGGCGACTTCCATTCCTCATCATACCCCAATCCTGCTGGCGGACAGCCGTTTTCCTTTACTCCTTCTTCAGGGGCCGTCCTCCCTCCTTTTTCAAGCATCAGCGCAATTGGTGTCGGCCCTGTTCACGGACCTTCTACTCTACCTTATCTCGATCGTTCTCATGGCAGCAGGAACTACCATGTATCAGCGCCCGCCGGTTCAAAACGTACATTACCGCCCTCATCCGATGTCACCAGCGCCGACTCATCTGAAGTCGACGACGACGACAATGGCGAATTGCCTGCTTCAGGTCTGGTCGCACCTTGGGAGGTCTTGCGCGGCCTTGCCGATGTCGCAATTGAGAGGGCAGCCAAGGTTAGTGCTGACATTCCCCTGATCTTCTCCCTTGAACAACTGGATGATGTCTCGTTAAGGAGAGTGGCGAAGCGAGCAGCGAACCGCAGAGCAGAACCAGAACGCCCTCCCCTGAGCGACAGGGTCGACCTACAAAAAGGAGAAAGATTCGTCACAAAATTCCGCGTGGCATGATATTTCCCGATGGTAGGTGGTTCAAGGCTGGATATTGTGAAACTCAATAGAGTCCGCGCAGTTGTCACGCAGAACCTTGTACCCGAGCATGAGGCTCGCGAGTTGTTCCGAATGTACAAACATACTTCACTAATTTACGTTGCAACTAACCCTTTTTACTAGATTTTATGCTGGTTGCTCCACATTCTTGCCCGTCTTCGACGTCCGAGTCGATACTTTTGACGCTCTTCACCACCGTTCTCCGTTTGCAGTAGATGCCATTTGTATGGTTGGAGCCCGCGTGCGTGATGGAGGAGGTCAGTTTATGCTCAATGCATCGGGCCTTTTTACAATCTATTCGCAGGAACGCCAAGCGAAACATACAACCGATGTCTGGATGCAGTTCAGAACATATCGCGTGCTACTCTCTTTTCTCCTGTGACCCGAATAGAAGCGATTCAAGCCATGAGTGAGCGTTTTACTACATCGAGTATTTGTCGGCGGTGACAATTTTCTTCTAGTTCTCGTATCAGGTTGGTCTGATAACGGCTGGCTAAGCGGGGGTCATGCTGTGCGGATGGCCATGGAACTTTGTTAGCTCACTCTCTGATGTTCCTCTGACACTGGCTCACGGGTCTGACAGCACTGCATAAAGCATGGCCGAAGTTGCTTCGGCGGATGCAGAACAAGACTAAAGGCACAGATGGCTCCGAAGATCGCGATCTGGTTATCGGCTCCCGTACATGGTTTTGTTTGTACCTTTTCGAGCACCAGTAAGTAGTCGTCATATACGTCAGTGGTGTGTCCAAACAACGTTTTAGGTTGTCCTACGGCACTGGCCGTCCAGCTATCCTAAAAGACGATGAGAGTATCTGGCAGTGTCGTTTACTTTTACAGCATCCCCTCGCAATCGAGGATGATATGCGTCTTGTCTCCACTGTTGAGCTCATGGCAATTCGAGAGAGTGTTCACAACAAACTTTCACCCTTCGACCGCCACGTCGATGAAGTTACGTTTGGTGTCCTCCAACAAGCTGATTCGGAATTTCAAAGCTGGTACAAGACATGGGATCAGGCCTTCTCCCAGAAGTATGAAGATGCAGGTGGGTCGGGGTCCTTGGTCCGGATGCGGTTACCAAAACGCAGTCACCAGCCTTTTATCGTCAAAGCCTGCAAATCCAACAACTGCATGCAGAATTGTTTCATAATGCAACAGCGTTGCGAGGTATCAATGGTCCGGAAGATGTGCAGAAGATGCCGAAAGCGCAGAGGGATCTCGCCATTCGTTCCATTCAAATCGCGCGCCAGGGTATGGACATCACTGTCAATTCCCATTCATATAGCGAGGGTATGAAATACGGTGAGTCAACCCGTCCTTTGCGTATTCGCGACGTATAACCCCCTGGCAGCCGTTCACTACACCCATGCTACTGCTACATTTGCTGCCTCTTTTCTTCTGAGATTATCCCGCCTTTTGTAAGCATCACCAGTCCTAGCTAGGCTCGAATATGTATGATTCTCCCCTCTAGCCCAAACGATTGCGACGTACAGGACATTCGATCGCAGGTTGAGCGATTGGCAGCTTTGATGTCCCAAAGTAAGTCCTCTGTTACACCCGGGTGCTTTTCTGACGTTGTCAATCCAGTCCCTGGGAAACGTTACGCTCTAACACTCCAGCTCATGCTGAAGAGGGGCCAGAAACGAAGACCTGTATCCACTGCACATTCACCAGAGGTCTCACGTGAACCTCAACGTACGACACCTATAACGATTGAACAGCAGCCGTTAGGTATCATGAACCATGAATCGTTTTCCCCTATATATGATCCGTCGTTCGCCAATCCTGAGGCGACACCTCAAATGCAAATGGGAATGGTGCCCCACCATGTTACTGATGTGGACAGCATCTGGAGAGGGTTCGAAATGACTTCCAACGAACAATTGCCCGTCTGGATATCCGATCAAAGTTTAGGTGGTACCACATTCTCGCAGCAAGGCATGAATGCTTTCCTTCTCCCCACAGATTACCTCCCTCCTGCAACACAAATATGGTAAAATCCAAAAATCTGCCTTGGCATTCAGGGCAGCATCTAGTATTATTATCTTGTCTGGTTGTATGCCTCTTGTTCTGTACAATCGTCTCGAATGCCGCTATATATCCCTGCTGTATCATCGTGTCGCCTTGATCAGTGGCTTGAGGTGGAAGCATGCAAGACCAAGTGGAGTTTGTGTTGCCCAATATTCCTGATAACTGACCCACAATTCCAGATCTTTCTGAGGACCGGTCTGAATTAAACTCGGACTCGGATCAAATCCCGAGCATTATATGCCAGTCTAAACCAACGACGCCGACTTGCATCTCCTTCGAGCCCCATATTCTCTCTCTTTTTTTTTTTTAACCACTCCCCGCTGCATCATTACCATGTCGAGTAGCCCTTCAGCGAAACAGCGCAAGCTCCCCGAGATAACCGGAAAGACTGACTTTCACTGGATTCTATCGAACCGCGGGCGTCCCGCACACATTCTGCCGGTTCATTCTACGACAGGCCTAGGAGCAAATCCTAGTCAGACGTTTGGTAATCTCGGGGAGGGTGAAGGGCGTCCTCGGAAAAAGTCTTTCTTCTCTTTCTTGTCCGGTCGCCCGAATGACCTTCCAGCGCTGGATAACGAATTATTTAGCGAAGCAAAAACCTCGCAGTCGCGACCAAACTGGCCGAGTTTCTTCGGCGTCCCTGAGGACAATGCCCCTCGAGATCACGCAGCATTCCGTGCTTCGATTCTCGAAAGTATGCCCCATCTCGCAGATCCCGAGGGACGGAAGTTTTATCAAGGAGGAAAACGGCGACTCCACGTCATGAAGCGGAATAAAACGGAGGCTAAAATTATCAAGCATGTACAAGGTATGACCTTCGGACTTCAACCCGTCAAGTTCATGACATGAAACTCAGATATTGACAAACGCCGCAAGTTCATACTCACGTTAGCAAGGAGCTTGCTGACATTCGGTTCACCCTCTCACCGCATCGACACACAACTGAGCACGGCGTCCAATATACTTGACGCCAAAGCAGCCTTTGTGCACATTCCGGATGTCATCATTGTCACGTTCGGAGATGAGGATGTGGCCTCCGTTGAAACTCATTTTGTCAAAGCCAAGGGTCGAATTGCTCTCACCCCATTACACCAGGTTTACCTGGTCTATCGCAAGGTACTACATGATAAGATGACAGTGGAAGACGGAACACAGGAACTTAAAGAGATACTCAATGCTCGTCCTACCTACTCCCTCTGGCCGCGGTGTTTCTTTTCGTTTCTCACGGCTTCCGTGATCTCTGCGATAGTATTTGGAGGCTCCATCATTGATATGTGGATATCTGGGTTCTTCGCCTGCATTCTTCAGTACCTGGGTCTCAGCGTTGCGTCAAAAAGTGCTACGTATGCGAATGTTTACGAGTGAGTTGTCAATCAAGGAATACCAGGCATCCTTGTTTACTGGTCCACAGGATATCGATTGCGATTATGGTCTCCTTTGTCTCACGCGCACTGAGCACGATCCCTGGAGATCTGTTCTGTTACAACGCTATCTCCGCCGCTGGCGTTGTTCTCATCCTACCAGGTTTCACCATACGTGAGTGTTTCAGACTTCATGCGGCGAACTTGTATGAATTGGTCCCGTAGTCATCAGCGCTTTGGAACTGACATCGCGCAACATCCTCTGTGGATCTGTCAGGATGGTTTACGCGATCATATATACACTCTTTTTGGTAGGATATCAATATTTAGTTCCGCATTTTGCTGACTACGGGATCTATCTTGTCAGGGTTTCGGACTGGCCATCGGATCTGACATCTATCTCGTTATCAATCCCCACGCGCGGCGAACTCTCGAAAGGAAACAGACGCCGACTTATAACGTGCTACACGGCTCTTTTCATGCTGAAAATGGCACTTTCGCACTTGGAGGGGCGGTGTTTGGGTTCGCCAAGGCTGCATCCCTTGACATGAACTATTTACTAAGAGGTAGAGTTCCTACATACTGCCATTATGCACTGCGATTTTCAACGGGTATTCCAAGGGTGTTATAGAGAGTCGAGCTGGCCGTGGTGGCGACAACCTCTCCCGTGGTGGCTATTGCCTGTCCTAGTCCCAACCTACTCTGTGGCGTCATCACTGTCAAACATGCAGAAATTCTGGAGCTGGCAGCTTCTAGTGATGGTCATCTTCGCATGCTTGACCTTCATCGCCAATAAGCTGGGTAATGTCTTCTTGCCTGATGATGGTGACCTCGTGTCCGCCTTCGGGGCCTTGGTCATTGGTCTACTTGGCAATTTCTATTCGCGGATGGTCCGCGGGACAGCCTTTACCTCGATGGTGACAGGTGTCCTTTTCCTTGTGCCCGTACGTGGAATGATAGTTATCTACTCGTCGCTCTCACAATCTTTTTTCAGTCTGGCATCGCGCAAGGAGGAGGGCTCATCGACACTGACCCAAACTCGACGGAACAGTATTCATCAGGGTTCTCTCTAGCTGTACGCATGGTTCAGGTTGCCATCGGAATAACGCTCGGTCTTTTCGTTAGCCAAATGCTCGTGTACGCATTGGGGCGACGAAAAAACGCGGCCCACTTTGCGTTCTAAAGTTCACGAGTCAATCATTAGGTATAGTCATACGCAAGGGCAGCAGGTTATAGTCGTCTATCAATTACAACGAAGTCGCTCTACGAGTATAGGGATTACAGTAGTGTTGGAAAATTAGGATCCCACGAAGGAGTAAAATGAAGACATGCGTCAATCAACGTAACTCACGACCCAAATAACTGGTTCAGCTCTTCCATCCGCCGTTGCAGCATGTCAGCTTTGCTGAAGTTTTGACCCAAAGTCATATTGGCCAACTCAGTCTTTTTCCGCTGAACTTCTAACAGGCGATCCTCTATGGAATTTTCAATGATGAGTTTGACTGTCGTAACGGGGCGTGTTTGTCCCAAACGATGCTGTAGGTAAACCATGAGTCAGGGGACGGCTGATGTATATCAAGTAATGGCGCACGATACGATCCACAGCCTGGTTCTCAACAGCTGGGTTCCTGTGATATGGTGCTTAAGCTTGCACCGGGAAGAAGGCCCCAAAAAGAGAAGAAAATACCAATAGGGGTCCATCAGGTAAACTCGTTGTGCAGCAGTAAGGTTTAATCCAACTCCACCAGCCTTTAAACTGACAAGAAGGATTTCACAGGCCGGGTCGAACTTGAGGGCATCCATGGCCTTTGTCCGGTCGTCACGTTTCATAGTGCCATCCAAGCGGTCGTAACGAATGCCAGCAGCATCCAGAGCGTCTTCGATCCTAAAAGACTTCATGAGAACATAGGTCGTCAAAATAGAGTAGGTATGACATACTTGTCGAGCATGGTCGTCCATTGCGAACTAGGGGCCACATATTTAGCTTCTCCTCAGCTACGGAATTGCTACTTACAATACCACGGTTTTGACAACCCCATCGTCAACCCGCTTTCCCTGGCCGTCTACCATCTCCACCTCAATCGACTCAGGATCATAATTGGCGGAATATGGATTGGTCTTGGAAAATTGGATAAGATCACTGAGCAAAGCTTTGACTTTGGTTGACGGGATGAATTTCTCCGTGCCAGTTCCCTTGGGCTTCTTTTCCCGCTTGCCGGATTTCTTTTTCAATAAGTCTTGAGGTTGAGAATCAGGCCGAACTTGTATGGCATCCTGAGGAGAGAGTCCAGTCTGACATACAGAACATGACCGTCGAATATCCGGAGGCACATCTGGCCATCCGGGACATACGCACAGCCGATAACATGTAAGGCAGAAAAGGTGTTGACAACGAGTTAGCACAAGAGATGACGTCGACGGGGTATTGGCCCTGGTGGATGCGCGAGACGTTGCCCCTTTTGCCTTCCGGCCACGTTTGGGTGCTGAAGGTCCGTCGTCCATACATACCCCACCCTCAATAAATTGTTGAGTCTCCGAGGGAACGCATAGTTCCTCGCCGCATTCTACGCATTGTGTTGTCGCCGCCTCCCTCAGCAGTGCAACGATCGCAGCGGCGCGGGTCGGGTTGAGACCCTCCCGTTCGATTGCAGCCGCAAGGTCTTCATAGCTGCTGGGTTCTGTGGGCTGAATGTCTCCAAGTCCCTTGCCCTCGACAAGTTCAAAATGATCACAAATTTGTCGCAAGCGCAAAATCTTCTGCAGGATCCCCACGTAATTCTTCATAACCTCATTCTTGTTCGACAGCTCGTTGAACTCAGCTTTGGATTCCGTGAAGAACTGGTCGTAAACCGTTTGCTCGCGTGAATCGAATTTAAGATAGCGGAGTTCGTCCCGACGAGGTGGAAGATTAAGAATTCTCTTCCCGTCGGATGTTTTTGTTTCTTTGGTGCGGCGGAGGGTGATGCACTTCATGATGGTTTGCAATCGGGCAACACCGAGTGACTGCCCATACTTGACAGGAGTTCCGATGAATTCTGTCCAGACGTTCTTGTCAGCGAAGGGTTCTAGACGTAAGAACTTGATCAGTGCGAAAATATCGTCAAGTTTGTTCTGGACAGGAGTTCCCGTCAGGCAGAGACGACGGTCAGCAACCAAGTCGCATGAGGCACGGCTGCCCACGGTTCCAGTCTCCTTAATAGAGCTGTATCATAGTGAGCTCGTGCCCGCTAAACATTATTTAGCAAAACATACTGCGCCTCATCAAGTACGACTCTAAACCAGTGGATGGTTTGCAGAGCGCTGGTGGCCTCCATTGCAACATTAGAGAACGACTTTTTCCGTTTCATTCCTGCTCGCTTTGGTTTCGGTAACCGTACCACCTGATTTCCATGTTCATCAATCTCGACGCCTGGGAATCCTCCATCACTGTCGCCTTCCTCTTCGTCATCAGCTTCGAGAGAAGTTATACTCCGGGTTTGCTTTGAGTACTCAGAAGCCAACGTCGCATAAGTTGTGATAACAGCATCAAAATCAGCCAGGAAAGCTGAGTCTGGCCGGCGTGCATTCCCATGGTATACGTATACCCGCAACGGACGGCCACCCTGTGGGCGGTAGGACGGTTTTATGCCAGAACTGGGATCTTTCTGGGAAAGCGACGTCTGAGAGGGTGGTGTAACAGCACCAGGTGTGTTTATAGCCGCCGAGCAGGTGATTCCACCACCTCCAACTACCGAGACCTCTCCTCGCCAATGCTCGCGGAACTGATCCTCCCAATTCGACACCGTTGAGAGGGGACAAATGATGAGGGTCGCTCGACTTTTAACCTTGATACGACATGCACGCGCATATTCGGCTTCTGCCTTGTCTTGAGCCTTTGCTGCCTTGCCCTTACCCTTTCCAGAGTCGGACGCACTGGGCATTCCCCAAACACTCCCAGAAAAATGCGCAGCGGAGAGGGTATCCTCAAGGAGGCTTCTGTCTGGAGGAGCGGGAGGGGGAGGCAATGGGGAAGCAGCGAAAGTACGACCGGCATCCAAGGTAGCAGCTATGAGGGAGACGCACGTGATCGTTTTGCCAAGACCCATCTGGTGTTAGCAGATGCATGGTCATTACGTAATGTTATCTAAAAGCAACAAACGCACATCATCAGCAAGAATGGCGCCTTTCGCTTCCTGTGGTTCATGAAAAAGTTCCTTTTGAGTCACGATATGGAACCATGATTGCTGTCCTGAATGAGGGTTCGCCCTAGCTTGCCACAGAGAAGAGTAGCGGCCATCACTACAACGTTTCTCGCGTTCACGCTCAAGAAGGAAAGTAAGCGCTTTCTTCTGATGGGGATAAAGAGCTGTCCCAACTTCATATGCTTTTCATAAGATGAAACAAGTTAGCGCATGAAGTTGTGGCGATCGAGAGCAATGAATGAGAGTTACCAGGTTCAGTCTCAGGGAGCTCATCTCCGCTTCTCAGACTCTTAAAGAGCTCCTCCACCTGACTGCGCTGAATTTCGAGCGTCTTTCCAGACACTGCAGGTACGGTCCAACGAGAACTACTGCCACCTGGACCAGAGTAACCAGGGCGGGCGGGAGGCAACGATTGACGGTATCCTCCAGGAGGGGGGTTGTGCGGATTGCAATAATGATAGTTGACAAGTCTTTGCATGTCGTACGGAGGAGACGGGTGATCGAGTAAGAGTCCACACTGGTGGAGATAATTTCCGACGACGGTGATGTTACCCTTCGGAGTGTAAACAAGCATCTGTAACGGAAGGATGGGGAGCTACGGTGGGATGAGAGAGACGGGTTCTAGTGGAGCTGGTTCAAAGGGCGAGGTACGCTTACATTCGGCATGCCACGACGCACTTTGGCGTCTAATCGGATAAGACCTTTTCCTAACATCGGGCCAAGGTGGGATGCCACTTTCTGCTCCACAACGCCAAACGTCTCACCCTGGCTTAGTTCACCGGCAGGAGATTTAATGTGTGGCGTCTTTATATGTATAGTTTCTGTTAAACCTGGCTGTTTGTGAGGGTTGTGCTCGTACTGGAGACGCACGCTTGCCCAATCGGCTTCTGTCTTTGTCGGATCATGCGGCTGGAGATACGACACTGGATAGAGAACCAAAGCAGTAACTGTGAGCTGCCCAATGCAAACAGGGGTTCTGGGGGAGATATCTTCCGGGAGTGGGGCAGCAAGGGGAAGGGGGGAGGGAGGTGGGGAGGGGGAATGAGTGAGATCAATGACATTGTTTGCTGAATGTGTGGATGTAAGCCGGGTTGTGAATGGATGGATGAGGGAGGTGCCATTTTGAGGGGAGGGGAGGTGCTGATGCGGGCGGGGGAGTGAAGGGACTGGAAAGACAGGGCGATAGGCCGGGCTACGCAGCATCGGCGGTTGCTTTGGCGCGTGTGGCGGTACGGGGTGGGGGTATGAAGGGAAAGGATGCGTCTGCGCGGGTACAGTTTCCACACGGGCGCGTGTCGATGGAAGAGAGACATCGTCGTCGCCTGTCAGGTCAATGTGCGTGGGCTCGGACAGGGCAAGGTTGGACATCGACACGGACGGTACAGGGTGGGCATCGCGCATGACGAAGGGCACTGTTGAATGGCGGAGACGCTGGCAGCAACAGCGACGACGACGACGACGACAAAAAGCCTGTGCTAAACAATACAGCAACTGTGCAGAGAACCGTCACGGACGTCGATGGGTAACTCGTTCGCTCGTATCTTCGGCATCCACTCGGCACCACGTCTCAGCCTCTCCGCATGAGTAAGCTTCCCACGCTAAGCAATGAAGTAACATTTCCTATTTAGGACAACCCCTTTCTTGTCAAACACTACGGTGCTACCAGTCAGACCAATTCGCCACCAGTCACCCGCCTTGTGTTGCATCCTTTCAGAACAAAATAGCACATGGAACAAACAGAAACAGACGCACGAGGTGCCCATCCCATCGCATAGTACGCCGCTCTTGCCGCCTCCTCTTTGGCGAGTTGCTTGTTCGGTCCGCTACCCTTGCCCTTCTCCATACCATTCACTTCAATCGCTGCTCAGACTCTCTGTCTTTCCGGCAGAAAAAATGTTTCTTGCTTACCGACACAAGTCACGTTCCACTTTCCCGCGTGCGGCGGACCGGAAAATGTTGCGGGGTACCCGACACTCAACCCTCGCTGTGTCGCCGTTTGGTTGAATAATGGCAAAAACGCCAAATGCGGCTGTGCCGGTGCCAGTGGATTCCCAAAACTTGGCATCCCCTTTGGTGGGGGTGGTTGTATCGGAGGCGGTATGCTTGGCGGGGGCGGGGGCGGGGGCGGGGGCGGGGGCAGAGAGCCAGTAGTCTGGGAGTATGGGTTGTAGTGCGTAGGCTTATAACCAGTCGACAGACTCGGGAGTGCGTGTTGTAGCGGCTGTGTCGAGAATCTCTGCAGCGACTCTTCAACTTTGGGTCGCTTCCCGGATTGTTCCTCAAAGTCCGCGGGTCCAAGGTCGAACGTCGCTCCGTCCTTAAACACACGGTCCGATAATCGTAGGAGGGCCCCAATCCATTGTTGGACAATCGTCAGTCCATGCTCGTTGAAGACTGCACCGAGATAAGCGAGAAAGAGTAGTCGGCCTTGCTGTATGCCAGTTTCAGCGCTGTAGGTCTCACCGGATCAGGCAGACGCACCACCTACCTCGGCCCCCCCTACTGATGACTGAAACGATGCGTCGTAGCGTAGTTCATCTCGTAGCCGATAATAACTGGCCCATCTGTCGATGATGTCCACCGATAATAGCGTTTGTCTTTGTGCCTTCCTAAAACATCGTCTCATGACACTGTGAGTTCATGGTAGTTGCGCTCACCTCAATCTCGCTTCTCGTTAACATTGGTTTCCTGTTAAACAGTAGCTGTGTCAACATCATCTCCAATATGTGGGACCCGAGAACCGATAATCGTTCGTTGTCGCGATATTTAGCGTGGCATGCGAGTCGGAGGGATCTATGAGTAAACACTTCCAACATAATCTCCCCAGAAAGCTTGGGCAACTCTGGCAAATCTTCTGGGGGTGCATCGTACGTCATGGATCGCTGCCGTTTGCGGGAGCTTGGGTTTGGCCCAGATTCAGAAACCATTTCCATTTCCATAGGCGATGGATCTGCAATGTTGAACGTTCGGAGACGAGGAGTAAGTACCATCAGCCTAGCGAGTATGACTGTGCTTTCGACTAGAAGAGGTATTTATTTTTGCTAAGCACCTTGCCCGATAGCTGTGTGGTTCGAGCGGAGAGTTGTCCCGCGAGATGGTGGTGAGAGAAATG
>JBBPUP010000049.1:1751-38568 GCA_038094735.1 Exsudoporus floridanus
GAGTGGAGGGTCGAGCCCCTCCTACGAACTGGTCCCACAGCTCATCGGAGATTCCCTCATCATTGACAAGTAGATCCCATAGTGGTGGGGAGTCAGGGGCATCTAGAAAGGAAAACGATAGGTCAGGTGCTGGCCTGACGTCACCATCTGTAATACCAATGCTCTTTCCTGCAATGATTCCTCCAATACTTTCCTCAATAATATGGATGCCTCCATTGTTCCAGATTCTATAGTCATCAATGCTCTGGATTTTGAACTTTCATCTGCCATCACCAAATTCTCCCGCTTGGATGGAAGCATCTGCAAGCTTGTTATACCACATCTTGGCGAAGTTAGCCCCTTGCCCTTCACTCATTTTGTTTAGGGTGGTGGTCATCTTGCCTTCATCTGAGGAGTAGAGGGTGGAGTTAAGGGCGAAGTAGGCTTTCATAGCTTTGATCCATCAAAATGTGTTGGAGGACTTGCCAGAGAAGTTTGTATAGTAGTATATATACCTGAACATGAACACCCCAAGAACCCTAGTCTAGTTCTTGTTGGGTTTCTCTCCAGGAAGCATATTCTAGTCTCTACTCTATCAGCTAGATTTGGTGTTGTGTATCCTGGGAGCTGTATAGTTCCTGTAGGTCAGCAACAATGCCTCCATAATCTAACACAATGTTAGTTTTCTGAGTGATTTGTCCTGACCTGTTCTTTATTCCATCTATTTGTATACTTGGTGTGGTGTTTCCAGGTTATACACCAGCAATTTTATCTGCAATATGGCAACCTTGGTGATAAAACATCCTATTGCTCCACAATCAATCAGTGCTTCTGTTTCAACGATTTCCCCACTTCCTTTCCAGATCAAGATAGGTAAACAGATAGCATTCCTTCTCAATCTAGAAATAAATACAGAAGTAATGGTAACCAAGGGAGGCAGTGACATTGGCTCACTCCTCCCATTTAAAAAGATGAAGCAGAGAGAGAAAGGGGAGCAGAGGGGGATTCTTCAGCTGTGAGGGCATTTATATCCTTGGCCCAGCTGGTGAAGGGTCCTTCTTCATTGGCTAGGAGAAGCCTGTCTTCAGTGACTTTATTGTTCAGCACTGTGATACAAGCACAAAGCATTTGATCACAATTCTAAGGAGTGACAGTTTCCAGGAAACTGTTGAGGGCTGCTTCAGAAGGGGTCTGAGCAGAAGTGGAGGTGGAGCAGATGTTCTGAGGGGTGGAAGTTCAGGGTTTTGGTTTGCAAGTGCTGCTATAGCCAGGATGGTTGTGAGTGGAGCAACCTTTCCTATTGCAGACAAAGCAGCAACCTTCCCTATAGCACTTTGCATGCTCTGCAGAAGAGATGGTAAGATAATCCACATCCATAGTATTGGGATTGTGGTGAGTAGTACTTTCTCCATAGAGAACTTGAGGATCTGTCTTGATTGACTTGATTCAACAGAGACTTCCTTCAATCTCAAAGGCTTTTGAGTAGATCTTCTCCATGGTGACTCTGATGGAGTTGAGTATTCTGGAGAGGGCGAGTTGGGTAGCAATCTCAGAATTAATGCCCCAAAGAAACCATTTGATGAGAGCATTAATATCAGAGATCTGGAATCTCACAGATAGGAGGGAGAAGGCTGAGATGAAGTTGTCAAATCCTTGAAGGTCACAGATGTTCTATCAGAGATTCATGAGAGAGATGCAGGCATGTGCAGTAGAATCTTGAGGGATGAAGGTTTCCTTGAAGGCATTTCAGACTTTATCCCAAGTAATGTCTCCATTGGCAACTTTGGAGGACCAGGTTTCTGTGAAGGCCTTTCCTTGGCCTTTGGACATTCTGTTGAGAAAAATGATGACCCTAGCTTGGTTGTTGATCTTGTCATCTGCCAGAGTGAAGTAGGCCAACATGGCCATGAGCCATTGCTGGGCACCTTCTACATTGCCACTAAATTCTTCAGGGAGAGTGGCTTTGAATTCTCCCATGATTTCCTCATTTGAGTCATCATCCTGGAGTAGGTTGGAGAGCTCTACATTGATGGGGGAAGAGGAGAGGGGTTCTGGGTTCTGGCTAGAGGACAGCTGAGGGATGAGAGCATCCAATGGGGTTCCAGAAAGTGCAGGGACTGAAGGAGTGAAACTGGAAGGGGTGTGGTGATGGCAGCGAGATGAGCAGTAGGCCTGTTCTTGTAGAGCTCGGAATGGGGGGTTTGAAAGCAGAGAGTTTGGATTCTGAGGGGTTTGTTTGTCCTTGTCTCCAAGGATGGCTCCAAGACTCCAACAACTTGTCTTGATGGTTGCTGCTACTACCTGGTAGCTTGGCTGCTCTACCTTTTCTAGGTAGTCCAATCAAGCCTAGGTACAATGGCACTAAGGCAAGAAAATCTTGATTTTTTGTTACATCAACTATAACATGACAAGTGATGCTGGATCTTGTCAGCTGGTTCCACCAGCACCAAGGTGTCACTACTGTCTCGGACAGTAGATAATAGTTCTTGGAACCTTACCTGTGATGGAGACTCTTGGTTATGCTTTGCAGCAAAGAAGGGTGCAACCTTCAACTACAGTGGAATAGCCTTCCCATGGGGGCCTGGCTCTGCTCAGCTGGTGTGGCCTGAGCCTCCTACTCCTCCCTAGATTGATGCAGTTCCTAGGCCCTTTATGGAGTAAGATAATGGATGCTACCATGTCTCACCTGTGCTAAGATCTCTTGATGGAGCAAACAACTATCACAGCCTAAGTGGCAGTCCTTAGGTTCCCTGATAGGCATTAAGACAAAACTAGCTTGCAGATCTTAGTTGACAGGAAGATCCAAGTGAGTGGAACTAAGATAAATGAGAATAATAGTATAGATCAAGGTTGGAGATACAGGGGAGATCTAGCTACTTAAATAGGGTGGATCTAGATTAGGGGAGGTTTCTCTAATCTAGATTGGGAAGTTACTGAGTATAGTAACTATTGCCTATTAGAGAAGGCAACAGAAGGGTGAAGTTCAAAGGAAATGAAAGAGGAAGAAGCAATCATCAGAGGGATTCATTAATCACACAAGTGAGCTTGCGATCATCACACACCATCGTGGGAGAAGCCATTGATCGGAGAGGCAGTGAAGAAGGGAAGTGATCTGAGGGCAATGATGAAGCGGAGAGATCTGAGATCATAGGAAAGAGGGGCAAGTGGAGGGATAAGCCCCTCCAATGAACTGGTTCCACAGTTCATTGGAGATTCCCTTGTTGCTGATGAGTAGGTCCCATAGTAGTGGGAATTTGGGAGAGTCTAGAAAGGAAAAAGAAGTGCCAGGTGCCAACCCAACATCACCATCTGTAACAATATGTGACCAACCAAGAGGAGGTTAACAAGCACTCCTGGGACATGGAGATATTTGTACAATGTGATCTGATACTTCTCACCACCAAGAACAAGCTCAGCAATGCACATTCCTTTGCCAGTGGTGCACAACATGCCATGGTTTGCTGTCTGCACACCAGGGTTGTCTTCTATTCTGAAGTTCAAGAAGTACTTGCAGCCAGTGACAAGGTGCAAGGTGGTACCAGAATCAAGCAAGGTGGAGATGAAGGGGGAAGTAGAGCTCTAAATGGTGGTGTCATTGTCAGGTAGCTTGGTGATCGTGGTGCAGGACAATTCATGTGGTGAGGAAGGGTCTGAGAGGGTTGCCATGACTATGGCTGCTGTCTCAGGCTTTTGACTCTTGCTGTGAATCCAAGCTGGGGCTTTACTTTCCATGCCTTCACTGGGCCAATAACAGTGTGCAAGGTCATGATTGTTAGCACATGGGAGATTTGCACACAGCATGTTGGTGCACTTTACCCCCTTGGGGTTGTTATGGTGCATGCAAAGCCCAGTGATGGGGTTGATTTTGATGTTTGACCCAGCACCCTGCATGACTGCTATATTAGTAAACTTAGATCCTAGATCTGCCAACTTTCATCTCCCAATGATGGCATTTGCCTTTTCCATAAACAGCTTGGCGACATTATTGAAGGTGAGGGGGGTGGAAGGTGTTGTGGTGCTTGTGACAGTAGTGGATGAAGATGAGACAGACATTCTGTTCATCATGAACTCCTTAAAGATTTGCCATTCAACACCATCCAGAAGACCCTGCAACAGATCAAAGATGGCTTCATCATTTGAGTAGGTGATTCCCATTTGAATGAACCTTCAACAAGCATCTTCAAAGACACCAAGATATCAAGGGGCATCATCTGCATCTTTGAGATTCTCCAATCTTATTCTTGCATGGAGTTTGTATTGGGAGAGGAGGTCATTCCATGAGTAGTGCTCTGAAAGGATATCCCACTGTTCACATGCAGTTTGGCTTTCATTGAGTTGGTTCACGACAATTGCCGAGATCTTTCGATCAACTAATGCCTTGGCTTGTGCATCCTTGGCTAGCCAGTCGAGGATTTTCTCTTTTTCTTCATCTGTGACAGCAGCTGGATTCACCAGTGTGGGTTTATCAATGGCAAGCTCAGTGAGATCAAGGGGATCTGAGCCATTGCTGCAGTGGTTCCATAGACATTCCCCCTTAAGGGCTAACATCATTTGCCAACACCACTGTGCATAGTTCTCGGCCCCCATCAGCTTGCAAATGTGGTCATACTTTCCCATGGTTAAATTATCAATCTCCATGGTCTTGAGTGAGTGTTTGAAATCTAGATCTCGTAGGTTTGGGTTCTGCCTGGTCAGAACCCGGGGCTCATAACCTGTTCGGATCTAGACAATATAACTCAGCGAACACGAGAGTGTGAGAGCGCTGAGGAAAATTGTCGACCGGGCGACGCGCGTCCTAGCGCTACAAGATTACGTAACAAGACCAATTTGGTAAGACGAACGAGAGGCGCGAAGATGTAGGGCGGCCGAGTGAATGAGATAAGATAAGTAAGTTCAACAAGCATGTACTGAACTGGCTCTAATACATGCCATTGCACTGTCCTTGCATCTGTTACCGTGGACCCCTGGCACTCCCGCCCTTCCCTCTCTTTCGGGCGCTCCGCTCCAACGCGTAGTTAGAGATATCGAAGGAGTCTTCGTCCTGCGTCTTAGTGGTACTTTGGGCACACTGGAAGTCGAGACTAGCACACCCAAAGCCGCTGTACACGCGCGTCGCTCCATTTCGATTGTCACTCCGAGTCATTTGTGGGAATGGTTGCGTTGTGGTAGATCTCGAAGGTCCGTCCACTGAGTCGATAACAACTAGCTCCCATTTCTGCTAAGTTTGGCTAGTCACAAACCTACAGGCACTCCCAAGAATCGTCCTCTACACGACTCAGAACGAGTCGAGAACAACCTGGCATGTTCGGAGGATCTTTCCCGTCAACGAAGTCCTGAGCAACCTCAGCATACGTCCTCCTCGGACCCAACGCATCGAATGTCTCCCATTCGCGCAACCCCCAACTATCCCCAAGCTCTGCTTCCTCCAAAATTGGAACTATGTTAGGAATCCTTATAACCTCGAAACCATCGAGGCCAGATCTCGCTGTAATTTTGATGCGTGTTGAGAAATGCTACATGATCGTATGGGTTATTGGTCATACCTTTATTGCGTCTCTTCGTTCTCTGATGCCGTGCGATATCGAAGAGTGACAGAGTTGCGTGTGTTCTTGCCAACAGTATTGGATCATGTGCGTCTTCCCGGAGCTGTGCCTGAAACTTGCAGGCACATTCCTCATCATCCGCGTCAGGTGCGACTGACTTTTCATCAAACAGGATTCGCGTCCCGTCCCAATCCCAGCCGGGATCGTTTGTCAAAGGTGGCCTGTTCAATCGCTTGCGTCTCGGCTTCCCCGACTACCATTGTCCACGAGTGAGCGTTTGGCACCAAATTCGTAGTGGACACCTACTCGTAACCTCTCCCACACGGTCATTTCAACTTGAGCTCCCCAAGGGATTGGTGCATGACTTCTTTTTAGCGTCGCCATACCTCTGAATGCGAACGGAAAAAGTGGATGAAAGTTTGGCTGCTTGACATCCTTGCTCTTTGCATCGTATTATAACCTGGTCTAGGAGACAACATTCGAGTCAACCTGCTTCGGAGAAAGCTATGCTGACGCGACTTGACAGAGGATGACTCGTGTATTGGCTCCGGGGCCGGTGCGATGACTCGTGAGAACCGACCTCGGCGCACCGACTGGAAAACCTTCTGATTTATCTTGGATTCTCACAGTCAAGTCACTCGTCGAAACCGACTCCCAGGCCAGATACTACCACAGTGAGAATATTGGGTCTCACCGGCAGCGGAATTTCTCACAATCCATGATTTTGTTTCCGTTCACTGCAGAAACAACGATCTGAAAAGATCTCGTGGAAGGCCGGACAGCCGTGCTCTAAACGGACACAGAAACCGCCAGTCTGATCACCTCTTCGACAGTATATGATGGTGGAACTTTGGTCAGTTGTTACAAGGGGTCAAGGTACACGAATAAAGATATAGTACACAAGAGGGTTACATAAGTAGTTCAATGAGTGCTCTCGAAAATTTAGCATTTCTAGGCGGCACTTTCTCCTTGGACAAGTCCAAGTCTACCGGAATCCAATACAGCTTTGAATCCGAAATGCATCTCCTGGGTAAAATGCTCTGTCGCGCTGTACATCGCATGGATCGGCTTGCGAGCATTCAGCCTGCTGAGTACCATCTTCGCCTCCTCGTCATCCTCAGGAACGGCCCGGTCCACATCGTCACCGAGAAGGATCGGTCCCATTGGGGAGAGAAGCTCCGGATCCAGCCTGTCGGGAAAACATATGTCACCGGGTCGCGAAGCACCTGGGTTGACAGGTCCTACCTCTTCTGGACTGATTCAAACATCTCAGGGTCGGTCGGGACAAACATGTTGCGGCAGAAGCTCATGGTTTTCTACAAGCTTGTCATCAAATCTGCCTTTGCTGTAAAGAGTCTGCAGCGATCACCTGTAGTTCATCCTCGACTAGGGTCTTTCCTACGTCTGCAGTGCCTTGAATAACTGATAGGCATTGAAATATCAGAGTGTGTTCTCGCGAGGTCTAGTATCGCCTACCAGGTCGAAGAAGGTCAAATGCGCGATCGAAATTGTCTTCGTCGACGTCACTCATTACCGGTGCGCTCTGGTTGCGTATTTGCTGGTACGTTCCTAACACAACAAGAAGGAATCTGACCAGCGGATATAAAACTTCCATGTGATTGCTCCTCGTGAAAAGTCGCTTACCGAGTATACGCCACGCCGACCTTGGAGGTATGCCAGCGCTGCGCTTCTTCCTCCGTCGCACTTCCTCGGATAGAGGCAGCAACGGTGATGGCAGCAGACAGAGCTCCCGTGCAGGCCAAATGAACACCAGATGAGAAGAAGGGGTCAATAAATGCTATTAATCTCTTAGATCGAGTAAGCTACTGGTTTCAGGGTCTGCGCACCTCCAGCATCCCCGGCAATTCGATAGCGTGGCCCTGCATAGCTCGGTGCGGAGTAACTGAAGTCGCTTGCAGCCTTGACACCTTCCGGCTTGTCCCTGTTTCGTAGCTGACCTTCACCGATAAGCTTCATGGTTCCAGGTGCCCGGCGCAGCTCTTCAAGGTAGTGGTCCTGGAGGCTATAGCCACGTGCTCCAGCAGAATCTCTGCCCGAACGCTTCTTACTGATGCTGATATCTTGGTCCATGACAACCCCGACGGACGTGGACCCATCATGCAAAGGAATAAACCAAGCCCATCCGGACTCATCTGTACTAGCCGTGAGAACGCGTGGATATACTCACCAGCTCAGCCTTACCTTCCAAAGATTCTATCCATACTGCATTCTCCCGCGTCGTGCCTGGCATATATCTGTCGGTGTTCTCCCAATATCCCCAGCAAGCGACATTGTTGAGGGTTTTGTTAAATTTCCGGTTTTTGAGGTAACGCGTCGACATAATGCCATTTCTGCCAGAGGCGTCGATCAAATACTGGAACTCTATTCGTCCCTGTTCCCCGGAGGGCCTCTTCCACGATGCCGCAACCGGTTGCTTCACATCAGTGGGGCTGAAATGAATTTCTGTGACTTGCGTTTCTTCCACCACGCGCGTGCCAGATGCGGCTGCGTGTCGAAGGAGGATCTCATCAAACTCCGAACGGACCTACAGGAAAAATCGTCTTCATTCTCTGCGGAGTGCGAAGCGTCAACCATCTACGTACGACGTTCCATGCACCATTGTTAGGATCGGTAGCAATAAAGTCGGTGTCTGCGGGCTTTGGTTTAGATTTGACAGATGGAATTGGATGCGAATGTACACACATCCTTCGCGTTTGTACTGGTTCAACTTCACAGCTGCACCAGGCTGCGACAGTCCATTAGTTTATGAGTCATTAGCCGAGCGTGGCATCGCAAACAAACCTTGAAAGCAAATCCTCGGGACTTGACTGCATCCTCTGCGCCGATGAACGCCAAGAATGGGCGCACAGACGGCAGCAAGCTTTCCCCTATGTGATATCTGCGTAGTGTCTCAGGTCTCCGTAATGCGATGCACACTCAGAAATTGAAAGTACCAACCTCGGAAACTTGGCAGCCTCAAGGAGGACAACATCGAAGCCTTCTCGGGCCAATGCTGTTGCGGCATAACTACCTGAAGGACCGCCCCCGATGACGAGGATTTGGGCTGACTTGGGTGGCTGATGGCCAGATGTCATGCAATGTTCCAGCCGAGAAAGGACGGCAGCCCTACCTGAGTTTCGTTGGCCATGATAATACTTGTGTTGTCGTATGACGAGGGAGGGATCTCCTGCACTCATTATATATCCATGAACAATGTTTGTGTGAACCAATTCCCCGATGGCGAGTAGTTGTAGATACCACGCGATAACGAGCGAGGTCGTTATCAAATTTGGGAATCACTGCACCCACGTCTAGGAGATAACGTGTAACATTGTCGCTTCATGGTTCTACCACAGGCTGTTGAGAGCTGTGATTTTGATGGCTGATAATTAAAGGAGATCAAGGGTCGAGGAACACCGAAAACTAGGACAGTTTCCGGGAGAGACAAAAACTCTATATATGTATACCGTAACAAGTAGACTATACTAATAATACACGGTGTCTTTAGGACCCATGAGCGTAGTTCCTGAAGTAACAAAAAAAATGTTGAATTGACTAATCATCACTGCGTGGTGGCCCTGGGTGGGACTTGAAGCGGGGCAACGACTCATCGGCGGGGCAATCAGACTAAGTACGCGGGCTACGCGTGACACTCAGACGGGACATGTGAGTACAGCGACGGCTATAACCGTAGACATGGAAGCCAATTTCAAACAGACAAGTTTCTCTTCCACCCAGCCGGATCAGAAGTTCTCCTCGGATGGAGATCGTGTATGCCATTTATAAAATAGGGAATCATGACCTCCTTGAAAACCCCAGATGGAGCTGCAGAATAGCCCCATCAGGTCACCCCTATCGCACACACTCTTTCGAGGTACATACAACTCCGTACGACACCTCCGAATCTCATTCACCCTACCGCAGATGAGATTCATCATAATACTGCAGTGTGAGAACTGGGTGACACTAATTTTGCAAATTGATCAGCACATTTCAGCAAGGGCGCACTCTTCTATGAGACCGTCATGCGCAGCCCCCCAGCTCGCCCGCTTTGTACAGGAGAATCATGCAAAAACCGAGCATGCAATCAAGGAGGATTTTAGGCAGACATCGCCTCGAGTAGGCTTCACGAGTTAGGTCTGGGTGTCATCAGTGCCGTGAGTGCGGCGGGTAAACTTGAAGTGGAAGGCCCCAGGAAAGCCCCCGGTCGCGCAGTGGCGCAGCGGGTGGGATACCACCATATTCAAAGCACCGAAAGATGCGGCTCTTCTCATCAGATAACTCCTCACCTCCATCCGACCGCGCTTGATTGATGTTGTTGTTCCCTTATCACCTAACCCCTGAGACTTCCCATGGTCCATCACAATGCTACCGCTCATTAGCGCAATTACCGCAGGTTGCATTTGTTTGATTAAGCTTTCTGAACATGCGCCTGCCGGCGGGTCGCTCACACGAATCATGCAAAAATAGCTTGATCCCGATGCATACGGGTCTGCCTCAGAGCGGCACCGGAAACCACCCAAGTCCTGAACTCGAATCGTTACTTGAATGATATTGTGGGGAAAACAGTAAATCTGCAGACAGGTGGGACAATCCGCTGATGCCCCATGACCCATATTGATCTCACCACCATTCGCAGGTCTGCGTTGCTTCAAACCTTGTCCTCGTCGGAGAGTAGTACCAAAGCGTACTTATCGAGGCATTCAAGAAAGCATTCGACTTTTCTGACCGAAAGGTCCACTCGATGCATTGTGTATTTGACCAATGATCATCATTATGAACATATCCAGAGTGTTCTGAAAGAAACGAAAGGCAAGTTCAAATTTTGGGAAAGCTTCAGATCGAAGTAGCAACCGTGACCAACGGGAATGCGGATGATCTATTGATGAAAGAGTCAATATTCATTCCACGCCGAGATCACCCAAAAATATCTATATGAACGGTCACAATGATAGATATATTTGGGTCAATTCCGCCAATTTATCACCTCCAGTTAAAAATGTTGACTCTGCTATTTCGTACATTCGGGTGGGGTAACCTATCGAAAACACGTGAGGATCAACATGCACTCACCTGTGCAAGCCAACCCTACTCGTTTCCTAGGCGTCTGCCGGAAGTGATGAGACGAAGAATTGTACTGGCATCATCAGTATAAGCTGCAAAAACGAAGGTGCGCGATCAACGCTGACTAAGCGACTGCAGTCAGATCCAAACATATCCAACTCCATTGAATTCGTGGGCAGCTGACACCGAAGTCGGTCGGCTTTTAGTTACCGAGATCCCCTTCGGTAAACAGGGGAACTCAGGCTGTCAGTATCCAACAGTCTGGATATCTACGGATGTACTAATATTGGTGCTATACTTGCGTATGGATTTTAGTTTTCCCTTCACAGCTCCATTCAGAAGAGGTGATCCATTAATGACCCTATGGATCGAGGGTAAGTGTTTTTCCACAAAATTTCCCCTCCTCGGTCGATGGTCTCTCGCAGGATGGGGGGTTTTATGCTGGGAAGTTACCCACCATACTCGCCACGTGCGTTGGATTTCTGCTCGCAGGCCCTGAAGACGCAGATACCCGATGCACCTTTACAAATATAGAACCAATCGTGTGGGCTTAGCAGTGCTGTTTTGAGCGTCGTAGAACTGCTCTGGCTCGTTATCTGGTTTGTTTCCTGTCGTGCCGCGTGTAACCGGCCGGAATGTAGTTGATTCATGCTATGTGCATAAATTTAATGATCTGTCCATCTCACCGTTGATAGTGCGAACAGCCTGCTTTGTATTTCACTGATATTGGATTAGATAAGCTCACCGTGACATGAACTTACGCAGGAGATGGACCGGGCTCCCAATTGAGATTAGTGTATCAGCGCCGGAGAAAAAGTCCGTTGAGTTCCTTGGTTTGCTAGCCAACCTCCAATCACAACTCTCGGTAACTACCTATTCAACAGTTTCCTTAGATCATGCGCATGATCGTTGCTGGTGAGGGTGACCAGCTTGATGATCTCAGCGCGCCCGTGAACTCTGACGTCGTCGCTGCTATCGAGATGAAAGTTGCCGAAAGTAACGCGAAGAAGTGGATCAAACTGCATGTGATGTTCTAGACGGCGGTCTTGTTCCACATTCGTTGGTGTAGCGAGCATACCAAGAGCCACACATCGATAAAGTCCCTCAAGTTTGCGACGTTTCTGCGGCGTGTTGACTGCGACAACGTCCAATTTGTGCCGAGAATTATGGTGGACGTCCGACACGAAGACAAGTTTCTGGGACGAGAGTGTTGCGAGTTCTCTTCGCTTTGTCTGACCTGGAAAGACGATTTCGAATGAGGAATCTTTCTCGCCGATATCGGTGAGCGCGGTGACCTGTGCCGTGGCGTTTGGAGATGTGCAAGTTGGATAGGAGATCAAGACGTGACATGGACGCACCCTCTTTGGTATGAAACCAACTCTGAGGATTGTGGTAGCGCGGGTTATATTGACCCCGTGTATGTTAATGGTTGTTCAACGACGGTCAATCTTCGGGAGCAGGTGATGTGCCAGGCCACGGGACGTTGGAAGGTAAAGTCGCAGCTAAAAGGCACCAAGATGTCCCTACTGATCGGATCAAGTGAAGACAAGACAAACTTCAAACTACCAAGAAGTTCCCAATCGCCTTAAAGTAGTTCTCTTTATCCTCGAAAAAGGGGCAATGACTCTTTGCAAATTTGACCCATTTCACTTTGGGGATCCTCTGGAGGAACGGGGCTATGACGAAATCCTGCGCTCCCTCCTCTGTACCATTAACAACGAGCGTGGGGCAAGTGATCGTGTGGAGACGATCAACGACGGACCAGGACTTTAACGAGCCTGTCGTGTTGAACTCCGAGGTGCCAAGCCTGGTTTGAGTGTACGAGTCAGTGAGAAGAATGTATTAATAAAGACCATCGCGATGACTCACATCGTCGTGTACACTGTAGGGTCTTCTTCCATCGCCTTGAATGATAGTACCAACTCCTCTGGCCAAGGAATGACCTGGCAAGTATGCTTATTATAAAAAATCTGCAACGCATCCTGGTACTCTTTCGACGACGTTGTGCCCTCCCTCTCGTGCCTCCGGACCAAGTCCTGGAAATCTTGTGGGAACTTGCTCAAGTATTGAAGCATGCTCTGTTCCCAGAGCGCCTCGGAGGGTGGAGCATTCGCAATGATGAGACGACGAAGACCGCTGGGATGGCGCGTGGAAACATAATCTGCGGCAAGCATACCGCCCCACGATTGTCCCAGCAAGTCAAACTTGCTCCCAATCCCAAGCTTCGCTAGGAGATTATCGAGCTCGTCCATAAAGAGCTCGACTGTCCAGAACTCCTTTGGTTTGTGAGGGAGATGGGTGGACGCCCCGCTGCCCACTTGGTCGTAGAAGATGATGGGGATGCCATGAGTGGCGTAGATCTCTGTGTGGGAGATCAGATAGTGATGAGACATGCCTGGTCCACCGTGAAGCATGACCAGGGGTGTAACGCCAGGTTTGAGGTCACCGAAGACTTTGTACCATGTTTTGTACGTCTCGTTGCCGACTTTGAAGTCGACCGTGCCTATAGTCTCTGCCATTTGCTGGGTTGTGACTGAAAGGAAGTTTCACGTAGAAAGTGCGGTCGTCCGGCGGAATCGTGCGAACAACTAATAGTACCGTAAAGGGAGTCCTGGTATTCGGAGCTATCCTTCATGCGGGGTTGAACGTTGAGTATGGTTCCCGAGACTTGGATTACTGCGATTGCTCGAGTTTCTTTCGTCACTTGATCGTGGGAAAGGCTGAAAACTCCTTCCTTTCTTGTGATGTCAACTCTCCTGCCCTTGCCGCACCACACATCATTTTTCATCTGGATCGAGTCGAAACAGTAAATAATGTCGATATTTCCTCCAAGCAATCCATCGAGTCTCCATGAACAAATCGTCTCGAGCAATTTTTCGCCGACGGTAAGTTGGTATTCCCGAGGTCCTGTTACAGTGCTTGGCGTTTAAGGTTGCGAAGCAGGAGCGGCTATTCCATTTGGAACTCGGGCCGACTTCCATGGAAGCGACCAAAGCCTTCCTGAGTCCCTTTCCGTTTCGCAAGGGCTTGCTCTCATCTCCTGTGGGCTTTTGCAGCTCTGAGCGTGGACGCTTCCCAACAGCCAGGTACGAGCAATCAAACAATCATAGAGTCACAGCTTGCGATCACTTACAGGCACCAACGTTGAAGGATGCCCGCTTTGTCCGTGAGTCATCCTCTAAATTGACCACGACAGTGTTATGGTATGAGAAGTTAGCACGCTGATAGTTTCCATGGCGTTTTTCGGTGGTTTTGGCCATTCAAATTAGACTTTGAATCTCCTCCAACTCGCAAGACACACTCCAGATTATCGCACGTTGTATACGCGATACCAAATCCCGACGAATGCTTGTTCGTATCTTTCCGGACGTGCGTTCGGATTAGACACCCTATCACCGCAAAAAGTATTGACGTCTTCACGGTGTTGTGGCATGTGAAAAGGCTTGGCCGGTATGTCGTGACCATTATCCCCGGCTTCGCTTTCCAACGCTGTGGCCTCGCATGTCACCTGCTCCCGAAGATTCACCATCATTGGATAACAATGAACATACATGGGGCCTGACCCAGGCTGTCATGTTTCTCAGAGTGGGGACTTCACGCCACAGATCACGTCTTATTCTCTCAGCCAACCTGCAAGCTCCAAACATCACGCGCCCGTCAACACTGGCGAGAAAGCTCTCCCATCTATATTCCAAATCCGGAAGAGCGCAAAGAGAACTCCCAGAAACTTGGCTTCGTGCCGGACACCCTTTGGACAGACTGGGCATCGCCGCAGTCAACATGGTCTCGGAAACGTGGCCAACTCAATTGACTTCATCAACGATACGTCCCATTGACAATAATACATCTCTTGGTATGCTCATTACAATAATGAATGCGGAAGAGGACCGCAATCTGGAGTATCACATACAGCTCGATTCAGTTCTTCGTGTTACCCTCTGCAACCTTCGCCTTGATAGCATCGACGACCCCAGGCTCTGCGAGCGTGCTGAGATCACCAAGCTGATCACCTTCGCCAGCAACGATCTTGCGCATGATACGGCGCATGATCTAAAAAACCATTGAATAGGTGCACAGTGCCGAGAATGAAACAACCCGCCTTTCCAGAACGTGTCTTTGGAAGATCGGCGACGATGACGACTTTTTTCGGTGCGGCGAAGGGTCCAATCACTTTGCGAACTTGAAGGACAAGTTCTTTGGAAAGGGCGGCCTCATTGTTTGGATCATATGCGAATTCCCTAGATCAGGCCTCGTTAAGGTGCGGGCCGTGGGCAGTAGGAACATGCTTACGGTTTAAGAGTGACGAACGCGTACACCGCCTGACCGGTCAACTCATCGGCAGTGCCAATGACTGCGGTCTCAGCAACGCCCTTGTGTAGGATGAGTGCGGATTCAATCTCAGCAGTTGACAGACGATGTCCAGACACGTTGATGACATCTATTCTTACATCAAATCTTGCCAGCGAAGTGGAAATATAATCACTCACCATCGATGCGACCCTTGATCCAAATGTAGCCATCTTCATCACGTGCAGCGCCATCGCCAGTGTGGAAATATCCAGGATAAGGCTGATAGAAAAGCTCGTCAGTGGCACGTACGTGGGTATCTAGCTAGCAGGCATACCTTCATATATGTTTCCAGGTATCTGTTATGGTCGTTCCAGATCGAACGAGCAACAGAAGGCCAAGGGCGCTTGAGAACAAGAACGCCTTCGACATTATTCCCTATCAACTCCTGTTGATTGCGAATGAGGAATAGATCGGCAAATACAATTAGTTTGACTCGCCTGTCCTGACACAGGATCAAGGATGGCAGGTTCAATTCCAAAGAATGGAACAGTTGCTGACCCAGGCTTGGTCTCGATAGCTCCGGGGAAAGGCGTGATTACGATTGAGCCGGTTTCCGTCTGCCAGAAAGTATCTACGATTGCACATTGCCTGCGACCGACGTGTTCGTTGTACCAGTTCCAGGCTTCCGGGTTGATTGGCTCCCCAACACTTCCCAGTACACGAATGGAGCTGAGATCGTAGCCCTCGACATGGTGTGCGCCAAGTCGACGAAGAAGGCGGATAGCTGTAGGAGCGGAGTAGAATTGGGTAATTTTGTGCTTCTGCACGGTCTCCCAGTAACGAGAGGGAGTGGGGTATACGGGAGTGGACTCGAACACAGTTGTCGTGACACCGTTGGCTAGCGGTCCGTAAACAATATATGTGTGACCGGTGATCCAACCAATGTCAGCCATGCAAGCAAACTTGTCATCTGGGTGAACATCAAAGACGTATTTGACGGTCAAAGCGGCACCAAGCAAGTATCCGGCTGTGGTATGAAGGACCCCCTTGGGTTTGCCGGTTGAACCGGAGGTCTGTGACGAAAGGGCTCAGTATAAATAGTGTGAGCCTGAGCACTTGTGCTCACATAGAGGATAAACAACGGGTCTTCCGCAGCCATGATTTCAGGTGGGCAGTAATTGGGGACTTTGGCGGTTTCTTCGTGCCACCACAAATCACGACCTGGCGTCCAGGGGACTTGGTTTCCAGTACGCTTCAGCACCAAGACGTGTTCGACACATGGACTTTCCTTGAGTGCAGCATCTACTATCGCTTTGGTGGCGATGGATTTCCCACCTCGGCGGCCTTCGTCACTCGTAAGGAGGACACGGGATCTGCAGTCAAGAATGCGGTCACGGAGAGATTCCGAACTAAAACCGGCGAAGACAACAGAGTGGATGGCACCAATACGAGCGCAGGCAAGGAATGCAGCGACGGCTTGCCAAGTCATTGGCAGGTATACGGAGACGGTATCTCCCTTCTTGACGCCGAGACGCTTGAGAACATTCGCGATTGAACAAACTTCTCGAAGAAGTTCAGCGTACGTGATGAGGCGACCCTCTCCAGGTTCATCGGCCTCATAAATGATGGCGGTCTAAAGGAATGGATGGTGAGTTTACGGTATTGAGCAAAATCACGAGCGGTGACGCACCCTATCAGGGTACTTGAGTGCCCACCGATCAACACAATTGTAAGAGGCATTCAAGCCCCCCTCCGGGAACCAGGTGATGTCGCCTGTTCTGAATCCTCCGGCTCTGACATTTTGGAAGGGACGATCCCAGTGCAATGTTTCTCGCGCGACCTAAGAACAACGAAATTAATATTTGATGGAGATATATTATCAGTGGAACAGACCTTTTCCCACCATTGGTCAGAGTCCTCAGCAATAGTCAGTGCATGGGCAGCCCTATATGCGTCGGTATCGGGGCCTAGATGAGGAGTCTTTGGGCCGTTTTTGAGGCGGGGAGCGACAGGGTGAATTGGGACTGATTCGGTGGACTCAGCCATGATGATGGGGAAACGAGGAATCAGTTGATGTACAGTTGGCATCTGCTCGGCTTATATCCTAAATCCCGCCCGCCCCTTTTCGGAAATGCATGATACACAGCCATAAACATATGCAGAGCACAAGTCAAGTTCGTGCCAAGATGGGCTACTGTCACATTGGCCAATGGAGCGCTATCGCGTAGTGACGTATCAGTTACGGATCAGGAGGTTTCAGACGGGGACAGTGCGGTTTACAGGGAGAAAGGACGGGCGAGAGCAGTGAGCACAAGCAAGCGAATACTAATAAGGACCGGGTACTTTATCGATCACACGGCGGAATCTCAAGTGGCGCTGAGGCAGGATCTTCCAAGAGCCTTCAGATATGTGTGAGGTATATTCTAAGTGAGTTGATTGGAATAAGATGGTCTAGTATCTGGTCGCAGGAGGTTATGATGCGGTGGTGTGTGTCCGACAGGTCCAACGGACGCATCCACACCTCCGCCATAACGTAATATTACAATGATTACAAGATATATTCTGTAGCATGGCTAGCATTGTCCACCGCGTGTGCTTCTTATCACAGATCATCAAAATGAGGGGTCACGCATGCGCTTATAGGTGGCCAAGCGACGGCTGGCAAAAAAGGGTGCCATGACAAGAACTTATCCGATCATGAGCTCGGTTGTCTGTCACCGATAACATTTGCCATCGTAGGGAGCGTCGTATGAATTTATATCTGCGAGCAGACAGCCCAGCGTCGCGTCGCTTTGCCAAGGTGTTGTGTTGTCGTTGACTCCATGCAGGATATTGAGGTAATTTGGTTGGGTACTATGCCGGCTTTTTTTTACGTATTCGACCTCGCGCTATTGGCTTACTTCTCAGGGCCCAACCGTGTCAGGTTCTTCACTACCCAAAGTTTGCACCACCTCACTTGTATTAGTGAGGTGACTTTGCACTGTTACGCTAATGGATCCAAGTACGTGTATGTTCTTCGCGAGGCCAATGTATAGTGAGCTAGTTGTGCTATCTGGCCCCAAGTTCGTTTACTCGGTCGATGCCAAGTAAAACACATTGATTGAGCCACATCTGATGGGGATATTTTTGGGCACATTCAACGTAACTCCTCGCCTAAAGCGTTGCCACCTTGAATGGGCACAGGTGAGTAGGCACTCAGAGGTTCAACAGCTACTGACTCTGAGTATCGACCGCAAATAGGATTCGAATACACCATCTTCATCTCGCGACCCATTGACGTGTTTAGGACTGGGCCCTAATGATTGACATCAGTGTTACCAAGTGAACACATGTTACATACTACCGCCAAGAACGTGAATAGAAAGTATCACAGCCTCGAAATCTCATGGGAGTATGCTTCTTGATGCATCTCTGTTTGGCAACTCTTTTTCTCTCCCGCACACTCCTAGCTGAGGGCTCGTCGCTATGCAGTCCAGCTTTTTGAAGAAACTGCTAGCGTCCTTAGCTCTCGCATCTTTCACCAAGGCAGACTACTATATCGATGACCAGAACTATACCTCTCTACTTTATTCAGAAAACCCATCGGGTGCGAAATGGGGCCCATTCCAGGAGGGTGGTGAAACACTTTCAATTACGCTTGCGAACGGTACGATGATGACCATCGATGCATCTCATTGCTACAATTACACATAGTGAGTTTCATATTCACCGCCGATTCATTATTCGAACTAAGCACTGCATAGCACGTGTGAGTCCCTTGAACGTACAGGAAAACCACGAGCTTATCCTGGTGTGCAGATGCGGCATGTACCATCGCTAATAACTGCCAAGTGCAGATCCCATTCGTTGGTAAGTGCCAGCGCTTGCAGTAAACACCAACTCGGAGCCTCACAATATTTTTACAGGGTCTGGTATCACTATATATGTTCTTCAGGCTGGTGCACAGGGTATCAACGCAAGTGTTACCATCGACGGAGGATCCCCTATGTATAATGTGTTACCTGCTCCTCCTGGACCAAACTTCTACATTCCAAACGTCACTCTTTTCAGCATTCAAGGAATTACTACTGGAAATCACACGGCAACCATGACTGTACAGAATTGGGACAACATATTTAGCGGCATGATGTTCGATTACGCGGCGATCAACCAGACCATCGTTGACGCCACAACGACTACTTCTGTAGCATCATCCACTGCAGCCTCAACGACTTCGAGTCCCACAGCAACGGCTGCAACCCCCTCTTCCACGTCGACGTAAGTAGTTTCCGGATTACCCTAGTATGATATTGATTCTTGTAATAGGACAAATGTTGGCGCGATCGTCGGCGGCGTCGTCGGCGGATTAGTAGCTCTTCTTGCCCTCATCGCATTCTTTTACTTCCGTCGGAAGCGTAGTCCAAAACCTCAAAAGTCGAGCATGGACCTGAATGCCGAACCAAGGATAGAGCCCTTCTCCGCAGATTCACTATACCAACAACCCACTACCACCACCACAGAGCCATATTCGGATGTCTTGAGCCGTCCGACAACCGAGAGTCTGATGACTGGCCCTGTCGGCGCGTCCCCACCGCTCTCGTCTCGCTTTGAAAAGTCCCAATTAGGGATCATGAACGCGAGCTCGAGTCAAACGGCCATTGCCGCTACCACTGCCAGTACCACATCACCCGCTGGCACGCGGACTGATTCATCGAGTACATACTCCCCCGGCTTGTCGGACACGTCTCGCGTTCGGGCGCAGCAGAGCCATGCGATGCTTTCGGACGACCAGGCCGATTTCGTGAATAACTTGTACGTTAATAACGTACCAGCTGGGGCGATTGCACGGGTGATCGAGAGGATGATGGCTGGGGAACGACAGCCTGAGGTAGATGGATATGGTTCCCTTCCCCCGCCTAGTTATAATCATGCTGCTTGCGATGAGTAGGCTGCTTTCTCTCCTGGTATGGTTTCTATCATATATATCGCGATGCATTAATTTCTGTAAGAGAGTCGGTCTTTGGTGTCGATCATAACCGCCCTTTGGCGCCGAGCGATAGCAATCACGACGCCTTTGAGCGTGGCACCGGATGAACTAGAAATCAGACGGCTTGTCAGTCCTGCGAGCCTCCGAATTTCCGATCTTTCCAGGCAAATAGGTCTTTGGAAGTACTCGAAATTTGGGAGATTAACATATGCGGCATAACTGCAAGAATGGATCAAACTTTCCTTGATGATTGTCAGGGATGCATAGAGCACAACGGCAACAAATACAAGAAATAGAGCAAGAAATGAAGCAAGAAATAGAAATAGAACATGAGGGTAGTCACTGATCCATGGGCAATAGCGTACAAACAAGAAGTAGAGATAAGGGGATGGGTGACGCATGCTCCCTTACAACACCTGCAACTCGATCTCTTCCCGCCTGTCCCTCCTCACCTCATCCGCGTCCACGTCTACATTCACATCTGTGATCACCTGCCCGAATGAGTTCTGCTTCGATGCGAGCTCCAATGTACGCGTGCCGGCCGTCTGCGAATAAGACATCTCCGACGCGAACTGAATATCGGTGAACCGCCCGATGCGAATATCCCGATCGTCCTTAGCGGTCGAGGAGGCCACCGACGACGCACTGCTGATCCACCCCTTTCCCTGGGTTTCTCTATAAATAATCAACAGTGGCGCAATCAACTAGACACCCGAGAGCGACATCAGTACGCGTAACGGGTATGAGAACATTGACCCCAGTCCCGCCATCAAATTCAGAGATGAGGTGGGAAACGATTGAGCGACTTACCTGAGCTTCCCCGAGGACTTGTAGGAACGTGTAGGAGATGGGGTTGTTCATCGCAAACGGAATCAGAAACAGGAGTGAAAAAGTTGCATAGATCGCTGCGGACTCGACAAGCACTGCGACGATCGTTGTACAATCGGTCGCGTGACCTGTCCCGAGCAGGTTGACCACGGTGCGTCGGTAGAGCATCAATCGAGTGACGATGAGAAGCATTACGACGATATTGATGACGAGGGAGACAAAAAAGTAAGGCAAGGTCCAATTGATGGTCCGACCGGCGTTGACATATGGCGATGAGGATGGCGAGGAGATTTGTAAGAGGAAGAACACGCCTAGGACTGTGTGAAGTGCGTGACATTTGACGTCATAAGACCTCCAAGGTGAGTTTGGACGAATTATGATACTTACCATAAGATGCAAGTTGCATGAGACCCGTGATGGCGAACACGATGCGCCACGAGAGAGTACCGAAATTTCTATAGATGATGATACATCGCCAGACCTAATACACCCCCGTCATGATCCGTGTCAGCTTGCCTTTGGAAATCTAACGCCGATCAAAAGCCGTACCAGCAACGAATCGGCGAGCCAATTCGCAAGGACGTATGAAACGTTGCTGATCTCATCCGCCCCAATCGAAAACATCTGTTGCTCATACGCACTTGGACCTCCGGAATACCCACGGTAGTTGATGAACGCCAATTGCGTGAACTTGGAGTTGGATCCGAGGAAGAGGGATCCGAGCACGAACTGGACACAGACATAGAGGAGAAAGAAGAGGTTTCGTCCACGACTCGGATCCTTGTGTTTGAGTCGATTCCAGAGAGCACTAAAGCAGAGCCAGAAAAGAGCCATGACGATACCGTAGCCTGTTCCAGTGATGAGTGCGCCGGCGAGCCATGCTTCCTCCGCGAAGAGCTGGTCTGGAGACTCGTCTGGGGTGTAGGACATGTGTGAGGGCGGCCTAGGACAGCCCGCCCTTTGTGTAGGACGCTAGGCTAAGGACGGAAGTATCCGAAGTGTAAAACGAATGGAATGGGGGCTAGAAATATTGACCCGAAGATGGTGGCAAAGTGCAAACTGAAAGGCTCCCGGATTCAGTAACACCCCGAATCGGTAACTGCTCCCGGTGATATCACATGATCAATTGCGATTTGAGTAATCGCCCCAAGGCATAATACCAACGTGGACTTTTGTGGGACCATTCATCACTGAGAAATGCGATTTCCCCCATTCAAACTCCAAGGTGGGCGGATATAGGGGGTTGGGGTGGCCGTTATACTGCGTCTGTGGGACCCACCTCGCAAATCCCCCGTACAATACTAGAGTGCAATTTCTGACGTTTAGGGGTTTCCTCGCGGACGCCCGCAAGCTCGTCTACCAATGGTGAAACCAGAAACCTGTCATCGAGCGTCCAAAGGAGTTACTGGCGTAGGCGTAGCTCGTGTAGAAACCCAACCGATCGAAACCCAGAGAGACACGTACGGTACGTACGCCTGCGACGTCCACCCGACGTCTACTTATAGCAGTGAGTGCGAGAACGCCAAGGCTGCCTTACATGAACATGGATGTGGTCGGAGCTTGGGTGGTGACATACATGTGTCACCCATCTCGTGGAAAACCCACTTCCGGGGTATGAGCGCACCCTTTTAGAGAGCGTCCTGGAACACACGCGTGCTTTGTGCGCTGTACGCCGCGAGTGGGTCTAATGCGGACTCTGCACTCGTCGTGAACCGAGCCTGCAACCGGTATGATGGACACTCACAAGCCCTGGGTAAAAACTACGCTTGGCAACGAGGGGAGAAAGTTTCGCCGATAAACGTTGACTCCTTTATAGTAAATTCCCCGGTCGAGGTTGCCTAGCTGGGGTTTGAGTGAGAGAATAGGTGTCAAAGATACCCGTATTGAGTAGTCAGGAAACGCGTTTTCGAGGTAACTTTGCGCAGCACAAGCATACCAAGCTCGTTTTACTCTTCGAAGCCGACGACTGTATGCCATTTGGTAAGAACGTCTTCAACAACGACCAGCGCGTAGCAATTCTGAGGGGTGATTGTACGATGCTGACGATTCAGTGGAACCAACTGTAGTACTCGACGCTGGTAATTCCAGTTGGGTGTGGGCAGATGCCGTTCCACTCTGACGCAAAACATTTTTTTGGCGAGAATAGCGATGGGATTCGACGATGGCGACTTGCCGACGGTTCTTAGCTGCAAGCGTGTGAGATGCAGGGATGTGTGAAAAGGTTATCAATGTAAAGGCGGAAACAAGGCGTATGTGGTCGACGTTTCCCCGGATTCGCCACCAGGAGTAGAAAGGGCCGAGCATCTGGAGTATTACCAATGGGGAGCGACTCGTACGTGGCCCGCTCGAACACGACCTTTATGTTCAGTGGAGTCCACTTCTCCCCAAATGGCGAGCACCTCGCCACTGCCTGCCGCGGAGGTTCTATCGGTGTCTTTGACAGCTGCAACGGTGACAAGCTCGTCACCATCGAGACAAGTACCGCCGCACTCTACCCAATCACTCCACTTGTGTGGACAAATGGCGGTCAGCAAATATTTGCCGTGTCTAATGACAAGAAATTTAAGTCATTCAATATCTGAACGGGATCCCAGCTCGCCGAAATTGCAGACTCTCAACGGTTGCAACGTCAGGTCTCACTTTAGTAGCTGCCAACGACAAATTTGTTGCTGCCGTCGTAAACCGTGCCATCTCGGTTCTGGACACAACAACCCTCACACACACACACACACACACATTGATCCTGCCATCGAGGACAGCGAAGATATCTGCTCGATCGCCCTCTCCCCAGTTGGCGATTATCTCACGATTGGATAATCTGACGGGAAAATCATCATACGTGATCTCAGTGATATTCTCCCAAACGTGTCTGACCCTTTGCATGTGAGTATTTGTGCATTCATGATAAGTTGGCATGTCGGACAAGCCAAATGGCATTCCATGTTTCATGTTGACAGTCTACGTTAGGCACCTGCCGCGAGGAGAGACTCTCAGACGAACAGCCTTTGTCCTCGGGTGATTATGACAACGAGCTGCTTGACTCCACCTCGGTGGGAGTTTCCCACTCCGTCATTGTAACGAGTTGCGCAGACTCTTCGTTGTGTATCTACGTCAAGAAGAATCTGAGAAATCCGGTCCACTCGAGTCAGGGGGCAACAACGAAGTTGGCAACAGTGATCTCGAGGCATCATTTTGTTCTGATCTCCCTCAGTGCGGGCTCTCACATCGGCATAGGTCAAGGCGCCGTTGAAAACACCAGCTCTTCAATTCAACTGTGAGGAGGTTGGCGATTACTACATGATTTCATCCCTCTGTGTGACCCCGCTGTAGTTACCATCGCCAGCATCCTCTGATCATTATCGTGAGGATGAGGTACCGCCACATAACTCATCTATCCAGCCATCACAGGACCTCCAAACGTCAAAAACGTGGTTACAGACGAGCATATGGGGGCATAACAGAGACTTGACCTCCATGAGCCCGATCGACATTTCGCAATGACCGGAAAGAAATGCCCACAAATGGGGGGACCTCGCAGATGGCTGCGAACGACGTGTGCCGGTGAATCCTGTTTGATAGACGACGTGATGCAGTGCCCCTAACACGTCGTCTCAGAGAGCGGTCGCGAAACCCATTGTAAAACAACAGGTTTATCGTACCCGGAGTCTGTATGCAGCCACTCATCAGATATTACAGCCTAAATCAACTGACAAAGCTGCTGGTCGCAGACATCCGAATAAAAATGCATCTCAAAATGCAAAACGTCCCGCGAAAGCAAGCGTAGTGCGTCGTTTTCTGGCTATTGTGACTCATGTCATGATATCTTGAGTGGATGTCAATAACAAGCTCGGTCACTGAAGAGGTTTATACGCACGGGTACAATAGGATTGGAGGACTGTGTCTGATTGGCACACTCCGGGGTGCGAGGGGCAGGTCTTTGCGTCCGATCTACTAGGCGATGGTCGTGATTGGCACGTTATCTATAACATGACACCGAGAGTAAGCAAGTTCTACTTATTGCGGTTGATTCGTAGGCATAAGGACGAATTTTGACTAGATCGGAGTCTACTTACATACCAGAAGTTTCGCGTTGCAGTACTCTCCCCCCTAGGAGTACCTGTGGCGTTTTTGTGGGGGTGATTATGTGATCCCATTATGTAACCATGGACAACACATGGAGAAAGAGTCGCTCTGGTCAGATACGTGCTCAATGTTGGACGCGGTACAGCGATATGTGTATGAACGGCGTCGGGGCCTCATCCAGTCTGCCGTGTTTTTTTGTGGTTCCTACGCCCTCAGTGCCTATTTCAACGCGAGACTGGAGGAAACGAAGGACAAGATACTCAGAACAAAGTTCGCCAGAGACAAGTGCGTCCCGTTCGTTCTCTACCGTGCTCATCACCTCACGTTTGTTCGCGATTGACAGTCTTCGACGCCGCTTCCAATCAACTCATGATGATGCCTGCTTCACAATAATAGCCCTCATACCCACCCTTGCCTCCCAGGTCCTTGAGGACATGGACGTCGAGGCTCTCACAAACGAACTGCAATCCATATCGCGTGCCTCCCGCTCGCGTGCACTCCACCCCTCGCAGAATCAACAGCGCTCACAATCTCTTTCCGCGTTGAGCTCAGTCTCCGATGATGCCGGCTCTGCTTCTTGTTCCTCCTATTCGGGATCCGGTTTCGACGGCGATCGCGCCTCAGCAACTTCTGGCAGCTGGATCGAGCATATGTCTGTATCTGAAGCTTCAGTCGCTCGACCGGATGCCCCTGCTCAGCTCTCAGACTCCATCACATCAGCAAGCTCCTCACTCAGCTATAACGGACACAATGTAGATAATTCAGTGACCTCCACGGGCTTGCGAACAAAGGGTCAATTGTGGAATGAAGTTAAAATTCTTGGTGCGGTTGTCTTTGCTGACTATATGCGTCTGACTAACCCCTTTCAAGCACTCACGCGCACGCTGACTACGTTGTATACGATCTCCCTGCTCTCTCTCTTCACAGCGGTTCAGCTTAATCTCCTTGGTCGCAGCCGTTACATTGATTCCGTACGGGCTTCTGACCGTGCTGAGCGCGCACGTGATATAGTGCCTCAGTTTTCTTTAACCGGAATCCTCGCTAGGGAAGCTATGGCTAAGATCGTGGATATAGAAGCAGTCTGGCCCGCGTGGATTCTTGGCGAAAGCGAAGATGGTGATGAAGACGGTGGGGAACCTAACATGATCCCTGAAGAGACAGAGCTACGCTTCCTCACGCTTTCCTGGTGGGTGTTGCATGTGGGCTGGAAAGACATTGCTGCGAGGGTACGGGGCAGTGTCGAGAGTGTTTTCGACGAGTAAGTAAACAATATTCTATCACGTGCGTACGTTTTGCATATAGGGTACGCTCGCTCATAGGATGCGAGTGTATGCGTTGCATCTAGTGTTTTCATTTCTTGGTATCACACTCAACTCTTGTCTCGCCCACCAGCCTTGTTGTGCATGCTGACGTTTATTTATGCTTAGTGTGTCACTAAAAGCCAAACTCTCGCCCTCTGAGCTGTTGACGCTCATCATGGATGTACGACAACGTGTAGAGAGGGATGATATAGGAAACAGACTGGGTCCAAGGCAAATAGTTTATCACCCCATCCAGAAACCATTTTGACGAATTGTTCCTCTAGGTTCCTATCATCCCTCCTCCCACCGACACCTGAGACAACTGCCCATGTCCTCGCACAAGTCGGTGCCTTTCCAATACCGAGAGAGAGCGAAACGCATGATGGTATCGACCATCTTCTCGCGAAAAGTTCCTGCGATCCCACACGCCCCCCTTCGACACACGGCAGTATCGAGCCACCCATCCCTCCTTCAGAAGCACGCTACGATGGGCTGACTCGCGCAACCGCAATCCCGATCGAGAGCCCAAGGCCCCGTCCTGCCGCCTTTCCTACACCCCCGTCCTCTCATGCCCATGAATCGGACCTCAGCTCCCGTGCTTCGCAATCGCCATCGAGCTGCTCCGTGCCCCGTTCCCATCACGCACTATCCATGAGCATATCTAATTCGCTCACTTCGTCGCGCGGTACATTGGACGTGGACCCTCAGTTCGACGCGCTTGTCGCACAGACCCGTCACTATTTATCGGGACCAGATTTTGCCCACGCTCTTGGGTGCGCGCTCGATCGCGCGACCGAGGTATTGATGGACGGTCTTCGTGCGCGCGTTTTCGTCGACAGTACCAGCGCTGTGAATGTGCCAAACGCAGAAGAGGCGCAAGCACAGTCGAGGACCGGAGACCTGGACATGGGTGCTAATTCTGACAAGGACGAAATAAAGATCCGCCTGGCCGGATTGCTCCCCGGACTTGCGAGGTGGTGTCAATTGGCGCTAAGTGCGACGCCGAACGAGTTGGTCGATGTAAGGCGGATATCGATCTTGTCTTGCGTTTTTATGCTCACTATTTGAAATAATCCAGAACATCATGGCAGTGAGGGAGGTCAACGCCTTGGAGGCCATTATCATATCAGACTATGAGGACCGTTTTCCTGCCGTGTCGTGACCATGGTATTGAGTTGTAGTTTTGGAATCAAAAACATTATTCTCTGCTCAAGGACGCGAGATCAATGATGCGTGCTGAAATGAATGCAGGAGCCGGAGCCGACGTCGGTGGGCGTCTACAGCCTATGCGAACCCGACATTGGCGTTCACCGATGCTGGTAGACGTGTCCGCTGGCCAGGGTGGTGAGCATGTGACATATACGAATGACGAACTCCCTGTTACAGAGCCCATGTGAACACTTTAGCATTATCTGCCACTTGCTTTGTTCAACGGAGCTGAAACTTTGACACTGTTTCTGGTTCGCCAAGGGCTGAAACGCTGAATTACTCCCAGTTAACCAGCTGGCACAAGGTCTGAGGTTGGATTCGGGAATAAAAAATAAAAAATAAGAACACTCACTGCAAAGTTCCCCCTAACACCATGGTGCTAGCAGAGAGAGATCTAGGCACGAAGAAGCACGTCCTTGAATTTTGATACTGTGAATAACCATACCGTTTGCTTCTCGATATACGCCATGACTGTCCTAACTTGGTCCGGCTACATAATCGTATTCGACGGTGTGTCAATCTTGTCCCACCGTCGTCACTGTTGCAAACCGATCTCGACCACCTCTGGTTGTATCTCCTCGTCACCCTGCGCCCCTGGCATGGACCGATCCCACTCGCGATCCGTGAGCGCGATCGTAGACACCTCTGCATTCCGAGTCACAGCAGGGCGTGACGACACACCGCACCCAGTGCGGCTTTGCATGTCACGATCATGCAACTTGCGAATGTTCATGATGAACCGAGGGATGATGGGGGGTATCGAGCATAGCTAGGACGAGCATCCATGCCGGAGACGTTGCATCTTCTGTGCCAACCGAATTGATAACATAGTAGAGTAAAACCCTGTTTCAAGGGGGGAAACCATCAGTGACGCCGAGGTTTTGTGCAGGGTTCAGGGGAGCATGGGCAGTTGGGAGGTAGATACTGAGAGAACATGAGAGACATACATGAAGAAGTAAAGAACACCTTCCTTCACAAGCAGGTTCACGTACCAGTTGAGATACCATTGTTTTGTCGCCCTTTATGACCCAATCATCTGCTTCAATGGAACGATGACCGCAAGAATGAGTAATATAACATCCAGTACACAATGGAGAATGACTGGGAGCCAGATGAAGAGAGAATTTGTCTTGTGGTATGTGTAATCGTAGAATGAAGTGCCGAGCACTCCGGAGACTGCCACTAGCAAGAAGAGAAGAAGAATCAATATGATGCTCATTCATGATCAATTTCAAGACATACTAGAGGGAGAGTTATCAGAGCTGTAAATGACACCTATACTGATAAATTGAACGATGGTTGTAGGGATGTGAAACAAGAGGAGAACACCAAAGATCACCCTGGATCGTCCCCACATTGCATACAGTCGTAGGATCATCACCACTGTAAGTGATATAAAGATAGTTAGGAAGAGCATAAAACTCACTGTCCACAGTAGCAAGGTACACTGCAACTGCCCAGTAACATACACGAAACATCAGAGCACCTTGTGGGCATGCATGTCTCATTTAGGTGTTGTGAACAGGGTCAAACATATGTACTTACAGCTACGCGACCATCAGCTTGTATATAGGATCGTAAGAAGAAAGCAAATGCGCGCGTCGATTGTAAAGGAGGGATATCCATTCATAACTGATCAGCAATGCAGAAGAGAGAGCTAACTTCCATGGGACCGGGAACAAAGGTATTAGCAACTGTGGATATGTTCAGTCGGTTCAATCAAGGTAAAATTGAAAACTTGAGCATACTAAGCCCAGCAAGGCTACAATTTTCCCGTGGATTTAGTATGAATCATGTTTTACAAGATGTACGATACCCACAAAGCAGTAAAAAGACGAAGATAGCAGACCTGTTGGAAGGGTTAGTCTGAAGTATACATGGAACGGTATCATGTAAGGCTTTCTACGTACAATAACAAACAGTACAGATACCCGAGACCAGGGTTCGCACTGTAGTAGCATTAGATTGAATATAGTATTGCCTGAGCAGTCTGATCAGCTGACCTAAGTGTATTCTACCTTCGCAGGTTGTTAGCTATGAAAACGACGGGGTGAGATTAGTGGATATCCCTCATCGGAAAAGGTGAGGACTGCAAGTAGTGAGTACAAAAGCCATTCCAATATGGAACATTCCACTATAATGCACGACTCAACTATAATCGTATCCCACCACGATGGTAGTCACAACTGTGTTTTGGCTTATGAGATCAATAATCAAACCTAGTGTGAGCTTACTGGATGCATAGTCATTTAGTTGGAGAGTCTCCAAGACGGACAGAGGATCGGAAGACATGGGGTGGGACTCAGCACCGAGACGACGATTTCGAAACAGATGCTGTAGGGTTAGAAGTAGAGGAACAGAATTGGGTTGTGATAGCCTGGCCCGGGGGCGACATAATATATAGTATCAAATTAGCAACAACGTGCTGTGAAAATGGTACTATGAATATCTGTGAAACGAGTGGTGTATTGCCTGGTGAGTGGAACATCAAGCTAGGCAGGTTGACTCATCCAATATGGCGGTTCACCACCAACCGATCTGTGGCTGACGAGGGCCTCACGTTGTCGTATGTACAGCTTTCAAGCTCCAAGAGTCGTCAAGTGGTCTGCGCCAAATTTCTACGAGTGTGAGAATATCTATTACCACAGGCATATTTGTTAGAATAGCTCTTGGCTCGCACGCCAGCGGGCTCCTCCACGACTGTGCTGCGGCCATCTCTGCACACGTGCTTGATCGTTCGTGCACCGTTTTGGCTGGTGACGCTGGTCTAGGCGCCGGGGGAGCCATGCGACGAGTCAGGTCGAGGCAGGTGGCGCTCATATCAAAGGGAGAGAGGAACTGAACTAACGGAGTCGATCAACGCAGGGAGGAGAGAAACATGTAAATCGACCTCGACTCACCTCAGAAGTAAAGTTTCCAGTGGCTTACTATATCGGGTAACCGCTCGAGCGCAACACAGCTTCCGAACGCGCGCGCTTGGCACAAATAGCTAGCTGGTCGCCGGTAAGTAAACTATTAGAGCGTGTGGAAGAACGATGGAGGAATTGATTTATTTGTAAAAGGGTCATCATTGATATAGCACAGCGTTTCGAACCTCGTCCTTGGTACCGTGTTCCCACGGCACTGCCATCTAAGGCCCGAGTTTTCAAGTCTAATCCAAACCTGGCACGAGAGTACTGGAAAAACGTGTCCACTCTCATGATTATTGTTTCTTGCAAAGTAATTGACGAGTTGATGTTTTGCGCTCATACTTGAGGCTAGACATGTGGTCAAACTGAGCCCGAGTGGTCCGCAAGTACATGACGTCCGAAGCCGAGCCTATCCAGGAAACAATCATTCAAATAGATGGGCTCACGATTCGCTCGATGATGATAAGTAATAGATTTCCACGACATTGCGGTACATTATAGTACTACATTGGTGACGTGTCTAGTAGTAAATATCGGAGAAGAAGAGACATATAAACAATGAGATCTATCCATTCGCAACCATATACGTGTGTGTGTGCTGTGAGTACAAGATGAAGAGCATGATGAAAAGCAGCAGAAAACCTCAGCATTTTTGCAGAATATCCCTCGGATGAATGTCTAGAGCCCACGCGCCTCAAGACGGCTGCGGAAGATCTTTTGGAAGCCAGGAACGTGGTCAAAGTCCATAAGCGTGTAATGTTGTCCCGGAACATCCGTGAATGTGGGCTCGCCACGGCTGAAAGCTTCCCAAGGCTTGAGCTGCTTGTTCAACCAGTCCTCCTTGCTACCACGGAGCGGGATGGCATAAAACACATCGACAACCGCTGTTATCAAAAATATGTCAACACGGCTAAGGAATGACGGCGCAAACACAGATCTACTCACAAACTGAGCCACTTGGGTCATAGGTCTTACCACACTCGATCAACGATCCGGCAATGTCAACCCAATGGTCGAGCTTCTCGGGCGTCAGCTGGAGCTCGAGGAGACGCTCAGGGGGAGACAACTTCCAGACGACGTCGAGCTGCTCCTTGCGCGTGAGGGGCCTCAATGCTGGTGCGAGGTCATTGGCGTCTTGCTTGCTCACGAGACCGAGGAAGTACGAGAGGTTAAGCATACCGCCAGTCCAGTCGATCTCGTGCATCCGGTCCGCAATGTTGGGAGGAATGTTGATGAGCCCGGTGAACTTGACTTCGTCACCCATAGCTTCGAGTCGCTTGGCAACTTCGAAGGCGACGACACCACCGTACGAGTAACCCGCAATCGCATAAGGACCGTGAGGCTGCGTGCGTTTGACAGCTGCTGCGTAGGAAGAAACCATCTCGTCCATGGAGCCGAAGAACGGGTGCCCGGGCTCGAAACCCCGCGCGCGGAATGCGTAGAAGGGCCGCTCATTCTGGAAGTACTTGGCGAGGTTCACAAAGATGAGAACTTCACCGACACCGGGGTGAACAAAGAAGATGGGGGTCTTGTTGCCGGTGAGGTTGAGGGGAACGATGGGATCGTATTCCTCGGTGCTCGCGTCCTTGGAAACCAAGGAGTCGACGTACTTTGCCAAGCTGGAGAGGATAGGGTGCTTCAGGATCTGGATGGTGGGGATCTCAGGCAACTCAAACGCAGTCTCTCCCTCGCGCTTGAGTCTGATAACATCGATGGAGGTACCGCCGAGTTCAAAGAAGTTGTCGCTGGCAGACATGTCGTTTACGTTGAGGTTGAAGATGTCGGCGTAGATGCGAGCCAAGGTCTTCTCGGTCTCGGTGGATGGGGTAATGAAACTGGCACCGCGAGCGATGCTCAGTAACTCCTCCGCGCGGGAAATGTGCTTGGCAAGTCCTCCCTGCTTGAATTGGTTGACGAGACGCGCCCGAGAAAGCTTTCCAAGGGTGGTCTTCTCCATTTGGTCAGCAGGAATCGGGATGATGAGTTGTGGGGGAAGTGTGATCATCTTCACAGAGATATCGCGGAGAGCGCGGTGGGTAGCGAAGAGCTTGGCAGGAGCATCCTCGGCGTTGAGGTCAAATGTAGGGGAGTAGAAGACGACGAAGCCCTCGGTTTCCTGACCGGGCGCACGGTATGGTGCAGCAGCGAGGAAAGAGTGGGTGACACCCTCAACCGTCTGGAGATGTGTCTCGAGTTCTGGGATACCGTACGAGACACCGTGCACAATGACAGTGTCCTTGATACGCCCGCTCAGTCTCATCTTGCCGTTTTCGATGATACCAACATCGCCCGTGCGGTACCAACCACCTTCAACAAAGCTGGAAGACGTCGCCTCCGGGTTGCTGTAGTACCGGGCAAAAATCATAGGACCACGGACTTGAAGCTCTCCGCTCTGGCCGTCGGGGCGGGGGCTAACACCGTCTTCGGGATCCACAACCCGCACCTCGCACCCGGCGATCGGTGTGCCAAGTTCCAAGAACTCGTATGCCGGAGGTGTGGCCAAGACATCGATAGGGTCGTAGATGCATCCAGCGCTGAAAGAGTTCCTGTTAGATTGCAACCACCACGATTCACACCCATAACTTACCAGGTTTCCGTCATACCAAATCCGGCGGAGATAACGAACGATGCATCGCCATTCTTGGCGAGGTTCCTGAGGGTTCTGTTGAAAGCGACAGCGGTGCTGCTGACGACCGCTTCGCCACCACTGTTGACGAGTCTGAGGGAAGAAAGGTTGAATTTCCCAAACAGGTCATTGCGTTTCTCGAGATCGCGTGTGACTTTAGCGAGCAGGAAGTTTGGTGCGAATGCGATCTCAATTGACTAAACAACGGTCAGACATGTGAAACCCGGGGCGCTATTGATCACAAACCTGTTCCTCAATCAAGCGCAGGTAGAGCAAAGGGTCAGAGAGAATGGCGGACGCGTGGACGTGCAGCTGCGAAGCACCATACAGGAGTGGTGTAAAATGCATTTCGAGGGATCCAGCGACGTGGTCGAATCCAACCCCTGATTCCACGTTAGCATACTATGGGGTAAGCGATCATGGAAACTCACAGTTCATGATCTTAGATTGCGACGTGAGGCCGTAGCTCTGGCCCTTGGCATGGCATGCAGCGATGATAGTGCGGTGCGTGTGAACGACGGCCTTGGAGAAGCCAGTCGACCCGGAAGTCAAGAAAAGGATGGCTTCATCGTCAGGCTTGGGGACGTGGATAGCAAAGTCCGTGCCTAAGCTCTCAGCTGAAACTTTCAACTCGGAGAGCAAGTGAATGTCAAGGCCAGGGATTGACTGCACTTGATCAGCGCCGCTCTCGTTCGTCAACCAGGTTGCCGAGGAGAAAAGGTTCTTAATGTGAGCGACATGGCCCTCCTTGTGTGCCTGCTGGGCACTCAATGCGGGCTGCAAGCAAGGCACGTAGCCAGCAAGAAGACAAGCCCAAACAGCAGCCATGTTGTCCTCGTGCTCAGTGAGGTAGACGACGATCACTGAACCAGCTGGCTTGCCCCAGGAACGAATAGCCTTTGCTAAGGAGAGGGCGTATTGGCTGAATTCGCGGAAGGTTTTGGTTTGGATAGAAGAATCATGCGCTGAGGAGGAGACGAAGCCCAGTTGGTGGTTAGGGTATTGAAGGACAGCGCGAGAGAGAACATCAAGGAGAGTCGCTGAGGCGACGGGCGAGGAAACAGCGACGGGAGCCATGAGTAATGATGGATGTATAGAAAGGTAGGTTGAGAGGTAAGATGAGTGGACGTCGATGTCTAGGAGAAGGAGCTTGGATTGTGAGTATCAGGCAGCTTGAACATCTACCTTTTATAATGATTGCATGACGGGAGATAGATCACATATGCGATGATTGAACCGCAGAGCATGCAAGGCTGTTACTGGGCGACTAGATTCAGTTCCGAAACACAAAATTGGAGGGGCAAATAGTGAGTTACCTCACCGTAACGCAGGGACCAAACTTCCGCTCATCCGCCATCCCTGTGGTCGGCGCGATCGAAGATTGGGTCGGTAGACGGAAGCATTACACCCTGCCAGTGAGTTGTGCTGTGATGCTAGCCTAGACACTGCCCAGCAATCATGCCGTCGGTGATAGGGTGGTGTACGGCCACGGCCACCAGCACGTTATCCGGCCAGACTAGCATCGCGAGATACTTGGCTCCGTAGTAACTCCGACGCAGTCATTGGTCTTGTTTCTTCCTCAATCTGCGAGCCCCCTACCGCCGCCGCCGCGACGCCGTAGGGGACGGATGACACTGGCCGCCAAATCATCGTCCGGTTCAGTCGGCGACTCCATTCCCCGGTGGTCCGAGTCTTTGCGGGTTGCCGCGAGCATCCACATGGACGGGTGAATGCAGTTACCTCAATGATGGCACTGCGTTATCAGACTCGAGTCACTGCACGCTGTGATAACCCCCGGGCCATTCGGAACAGATCATTATCGTGCTCGCAAACACCAACGCATTTCCGAGTCGCCCATAGAAACTCTGCACTATGACTCCTACTAGTGGACTTGCACCGCAACTATGGCGTGATTACCGCCGCCCAGTACGCGTCTCTCCAATTACCCCATCAAAGCTTCACGTCACCCCGACGGCACGTTGTCTGCACCGCCAAGTCTCCGGACGGCTCATCGAAATGAACTCGATGTAAGCTGCCGGGCCGCCATATCCCCCACACCCTAGGGGGTTCAAGTACTGATCATCCGTCAGCTTCGTATTGGCAAGCTTGACTCATCGGATTTGAACACGCGGAGCTCAAGCGAGCCAAGCCACTAAGTGAGTTGGCTTTGTGCTTCCGCATAGGTTTTCCTGCTGAATTATGAATGGTGTGGTACATACACTGCCCTTCCCGCAGCTGCAGATAATCGTAATGTCTGCAGATTGACGCAGATCCGTTATTCCGTTGGGTCAACGGTGACTAAGTGATGCTATGTTGTCTTCCAGTAACTTTCTCGTGTGCGGTGTCCTTTTTCTCAGAAACCATAGGAACGTTCCAACCAGTGAGTTAAGGGTCCGATCGCACCCACTTGATCGGCATCAAAAAGCAAGCGAGGATCATCCTACCACTAGGCTGTGTGGGCCGCGTATAGTATTGCTCAATTGTCCGCTGTCACTCCACCAAATGGGTAAGAAAAACTCCTCTTGAAAGCCGCGTCCACCCACACATTAACAACTTCGTTTTGAGAAGAATCATACTATCATCACGCCACTCAGTGTTGTGATCGGGAACAAGCATATCAGAGTAGTAATTATAATTTGCCCGGACCCTTCTTGGCCCAGCCGATTCTCAAACCCATCACCCCACGTTCCAATCGCTTGACCCCAACCCATCAACTCTTCTCAACCTTCTCCGATCTTTTCTGTGGATTTTCTATCTGATTCCCCGCAATTATCAGGGCGGCGGCGCAGAGCGAATGCTGTGGTTTCAGGAAAGACTGAGTGACACATCCATTCTGTAAGACCTACCGATTGTTCAGCTTGCTTCACAGCTATGGTGATATCGGCTGACGTACAATGATGAGCGTCTTCTCACGTTATCCGCCATCAGCGCTCCAGTGGGCCAGTGCCCGTAATGTGGACGATCATTTCGGTTGTGTCAACCACCGACGGTCACCAAATCTGGTGCAGTCTCTTCTTCTAGTTCGCCGGTGCCATTAGATCGGCGTCCAAGTCTGCGAATAAGATGCTTTGATGGATAGAACGGGTCATTCGTTGGACGTGACGGTCCTACCTGTAGGGAGGCTTTCGGGCGGAGGAGCCGTTGTTGAATCGGCTTACTCGCCCGTCCTAGAGTATCCTCGAACACGATGTCTTGGCGAGCTTCTGAAATGCTCTTGAACACTCTCACCCCTAACTCAGTAAATCGAATCTTCAATGCTCGCAGACGGTATCGGATCAAACGTGCTTCGCCAACTCTATTTCCTACTGATAATTTGGGTCTGTCGAGCTGACATATGCTGGTTCAAGCTCAAGGCCGGTAGGTGCGTTGCTTTGAAGAGAATTCCACGGAAAATAAAAAAGTACCTGCACTGGTTCTGTTAGAAAAGCTATACCTCTGATCTAAGTCGGCTGGAATAGCGATCAAGGAAAATTTGATTTGTGGCGGTCGAGATCAAATTAGTTCACAGCAACATTGGCTTGGTACCGGGTTACAGTCCCCTGTGTATTACACCACGCATTACGAGACATCATAGCGTAAGATGTTGAATAACTGGAGAGTGGCAATTATTTGCAGAGTGGTTCAACACCAACCCTGTGATGTGTCTGATGCTCCGTGGTCGATGGGTGCACTGGGTAGCAAACAGACTAGGTCAAAAAAGGGAAATCTCATCAAGATATCACAATCGACAAGATGAAAAGCGCGCGTAGGTCCAACAGGACCTGGACGAGGAAACATTCGAAGCGTGGTGGTGCGACGGCGTGTTGGGTAGGTCGAATGGAAGCCTTCCTTTCTTACAGATAGCGCGCAGCAGACCGCGTTTTCTTACCCATGGTATAACCAGGTATCGAGAGGCACAGCCTGTCGATCGCGGACAGTGGCGAGGACCGAACGATCACTTTTAAAGACCGATACTGCGGACGCAGACAGAAAAGCTGAATGTGCCTTCAAGCTGCCCTACGATCCAAATATCACCTAAC